>RJWM01048564.1:0-11439 GCA_004363535.1 Dasyprocta punctata
CGGTTTTGTAAACCTGCAATGTTGTGTATTTATGCTAGTTGTTTGCTTGTCTCTTTTGCTTGTTGTTTTTACTATATATGTCATTTTTTTGTTGTTGTTGTTGTAGTTTTTGTTTGTTTTGTTTTTCTTCGCTTAAATAAAATTAAAAAAAAAAAAAATGTAAAGCTAAAGCCATTAGGTGAGTACTGCAACTAGTGAAACTCGAAAGACAGTGACTTAATGAGATAGTATTGTATTACTTTCTCTTGTGACAGTGTGAGTTTGAGGGTTGAATGAGGCAACTAGAATCTCCACACAGTATCTGTGTCTGCTTCAAGGTCACTCTTGACTCTAGAGGCATTTCAGAGCGCAGAGGCAGCCTGGGAAGTCCAGATCCTGTGGCTTTGTCTTTGGGAATGCAGTTCTTAAATTATCTTCTCACATTTTATTGCAAAAACCTTATTGGATAAGAAGAGACCAAAAAATGATCTATAGCTAAATGGTCAATATTTTATATATGAAAAGAAAATTCAAATGGTAGAGACTGGGAAATATCTGTCATAGGATCTCAGACAACAGGCCTTAGAATGAATGGCAAGTTAAGTTAAAATTGTACTCTCTGTGGAACCAGATTTTGTATGCATAGCCCTACTCTTGATCCTTCACTCTCACTCTTTAGAAATAAACTTTGGGGATTTAAAACATAGTACATGTGTTTCACATGATTTCCCTAACAAAATGATTGTATCTTTGCCTTCTGCTCTTGGAATCTAAAGCATTAATGAGTCATTGGCCCTACTCATGCTGTCCTCTGTGCCTTCCCTCAGTTACAGTGTAAGGAACTGGGAAATGGTGAAGGACGAATCAGTAATTTGGCCCAAGGAACAATCCTTTATGTGTTCAAATTAGTCCTTTATCACTTGAGGAAGGTCCACTACTTCTGTAGTCCTCCTCTATCCAGTCAACTGGGTCCTCCTTCTGATTTAATTGAAACTTCTGTGGTCTGATCTCACACACCAAGAGTAATTTTACCTCCATTTGGCTCTGGGCTGCTACTTAACAAGAGTAACTCAGAGTAGAAATATTTATGTTTTTTGCATTTTAAGAATGGAATACGGAACACATACCCTGTAGCTACACCCATCTAGAAAATTGGAGGGCTATTTGAAATTTTTAACCAGACCCAAATGGGATCCCACTTTTGAACTGCACTGGTCACCCTTTAATGCATGCCCTATGCAGTGGCATTTAGTTGAATGGTTCTTTTTATCTTGTCCACCACCTCTGTATCTTGAAAACTACTAAATAGAGAAGATGAAAACATAGTGTTCACAAAGAAGCTGGAAACAAATTGTTAGGATTTGTGTCTGGATGTCCCACCAAAAGCCTCCTGTGATCATGGGAATTAGGCTTTTCAGAGGCAGCTGAGATGAGAGTTTGTGTTTAGTTTATTGTCTAGTGCTGGGGCTAGCAGTCTCAGTGCTACCCTCTCCCTAGGGCAGGTAGCCCGCATAGAATATTACAGAGGGAAAGAGTCTTGCTTTTCCCTTTTTGCACCTGTTGCTTTTGCTTGCCCTGAACTGTTTCTCTTCTGGCATGCCACCCTGCTTTGGAGCCAGCTGATTAGGAACTGAAACCTCCACAAACTGTAAGCTAAATAAACCTTCCTTCCTTCCTTAATTTTGGGCATCAGGTATTTTGCCCCAGCAATGATAGAAAAGTAACAGAGACACAACTAATTCTAAACTCACACTAGAGGCCCTGGCCCTCGCATTTTCCCTTGCAGAGCAGAGGAACTGTGGCTTAGCCAAGGGTAGTCTGCCCCTGCCCCTCTGCTCCTCTTCCTCCCCCTTTCACTCCAGTGGACTATGGCCTGGGACAGTTTGCTCTGGTGTCCTCCCTAGCTACCAAGTCACCACCCTCAGCTCCAACATGAATGCAGCCAAGCCCTGTGGGGCTGCTTCTGGCTCCAGCCACTTTAGTGGACATTTGAATTTTTTGAAACAGAGAAAACACCTGGGACTAGCTAAAATCAAGCAGGGAGAATCTGGGTCCCTTAACTGCATACCTCATCTTCACAGCAAGCCTTCCAGAAGATTCCCTGGTCTCTGTGTTCACACTTATTGAGACAGGTATGCAAGCTACCACAGGAGTACTATTTCTCAGGCACTCCTTGAACTTTAGGAGTGCTCCCTCATGTGGACCAGCCTCTTGTGCTGCAGCACAGGCCCGCTACAATCAAGATTCACTTTGGTGTCCTTTAAACCTGCTCATGATTCGTTTCTCTGACAGTGTGAGCTCCAACAGTCCTGTAAGTCTCCGTGGGAATTTAATCCTGAATAGTGTGGACAGAGAGAACACACTGATCTGTTAGTGCTGCAGAGCTCCAGGGAGCAGCAGCCAGGGAGGACCAGCAGCTAAGGAAGACCAGGGGCAGTGAGCCAGACACTTTGATGCATCAGATCCACAAGTGCTCTCATTTCACCAAATACAAATGCAAACAAGATATACAGGAAGCCCACCTACATTGTGGTTTAGTCTTGTTAAAGAAGGGTAAACAACGCAACTGAATAATTTTATGTATTAAGGATAGCTGGACAGAGGACAGCATGCCACAAAGACAGACAAAAAGAGGAGGCAGATCACACCGAGGGGTCAGAAAAGTTTTCATGGAGGGACGTTCTCCAAACTTGCAAGATGTAGATGCATGTAGAAAGCATTCAGATGCAAAATTCAAAAGAAGAAATATTAAAACAGCATGTTGAAAAGAACTTTGCTAGAAAGATTTCACTATGTATTTAAAAGTGCAAAACTGATGTATAATTATTTAATAACCCCTTCAACTTATAACGGTGAACATGTGGTAAATTAATTAAAATCTGTGAATAATTTCCTTATCCATAGAATTATTAATGTGGGGATTAAATGTGCTATAGGTATAAATAATGGGGCACATGACACAATAGACACTGAAGCTTTAGTTCAGAACCAATTTCCTTTTCCTATAGGAAGGTGTGATCGAAATATGGTGACTATTTAAATCTTAACAAAATGAGCATGATAAAAGATGTTGCCAATAATCTCCCTTAAAATATCCCCCCTTGATTCAATCACACTTGTTCCATTGTTCTTACCACTCTCTGAAACAGTCCTGGAGTACCCTGTTTCTTGTCGTCAGTTGAGCTGGCACAGTTGTCTCAATATCCAGGATCCACTGAAAGGATTTTCTTTGATAGGCATTTTGACTTTGAAGAAAAGTCAAAAGTTGCATTGTGTCATATTTGGTGAATAAGGTGGAAGAGAACACACTTTGTAATGCTTTTCCAAGTCTACCTTTCAGCATTCACTGAATTTTGATTTACACTTTGTAAGGACACTTATCAAAGAAGACTTCTAGAACTTTCAATGGGATAAATGTGTTTGAAGAAAGAGAGGGAATCTAGAGGGGAATTAAAGGAAAAGGATTCTTGCTGTAATAATGTCTCAAATTTAAACATTCATGATATATTTTGATACCCTCTTCTAGAGTTCCAAGACTGACCCTTCTGTTCAGTTATTTTAAGTATGTAAACAGCCAGGCAAGAAATATAGGATCTTGTTGTGAAATATAGCCAATGTCAGGTGTTTATCTGTGTAGAGCCTACTGACCTTTGTAGTGAGACCCATAACTGTCTTATTATCAGAGTTTGTCTTGGGCTAATGGCACTCCTACCATTGTTTCAGTATAAAATATATAAAACATAGCATCTAGATACCTATGAAACAGAAACCTACTACTTACCCAATATTTTTCAGTCACAGTGTGTTTATGTATTTTTCTTCTTTTTCACTTAATCATTAGCTCTGAGGTAGAGAGGTTTCTCTTATTCACCTTGACACTATTTAACATGCCTTTCTTAAGCATTACACGTAAGAGATTTAGAAACAGCCAGACAGCTTCATATAACATAATACTGCACTGTTAACCAAAGTCTCTGATAAATTTTTCTAGTGACAACAGTTCCAGGTTTATAATATCTGCAAAAGTAACATTTATTGAATGTTCACTAAATCTTTTGCATATGCATACCTGGGAAACAGTTTCTATTAACATTCTTGCTGACTAATGAGAAATCCGATGCACCAAGAGACTTAAAATATCACTGTCAACTAACGGTCAAGATTAGGGTGTAAACCATACAATCTATGTCCAGTTTTTGAATCCTTAATAACTTCCCATTGTTCTCATTTGATATCCTAGTCCTTTATTATGTTGATTTTCATTTAAATTCATTTCAATCATTCTCTAAGAGATAGGAAAATTATTCCTTCAATTACCATTCCTGATGGATAAATATGGGCTTTTACCATCCCAGAGCAGGTTGGTCTACAGAAACAGTAATCAAGTGTTTCTCTTTCCCTGTCCATTTAGGAAAGTTTATTGACCTAGGAGCAGATGACAAATGTCTACTATCCAGTTACCACAAAATCCTGCACCATGAGTCACCACACAGGTAGAATATGCAATTTATGTATAAGAAATTAAATTTATATCTCACAAAGGAAAACAGTGGAGATGCAATCCCTGCACTAATCAACCCAATTAATTCATAATTCCTAAATTTCAGACCCATATATTTTTAAAATAGCATTGGGTAATCCAACAGTCTTTACCTGTAAAAAAGAAAAAAATGACAAGGATCTGGAATAAGGAATTTGATAACTCTCCATTGTAACAAATGCATTCCTACAAAGTTTCAAATGGACTACAGGAAGATATCTGAAAATTTCCTAACTCAACAACTAAGACACTTGGACAATAAGTTTCAAAGTAAGGTGTCAATTGCATCTGTAAAACACAGACTAAAATTAAAAGATTTGACTGCACTGATCAGTTTTCTATAGACTTTGTAGACCAGTCATCTGCAGAGATCAGTGTAAGGTATTTCTCTCATTTATAATATTGAACAGTAAGATTATTGGGACCACCCTTCTAAGGAACTATGCATATTACCATAAAAAGAATAATGAATAAAATTTTAGAAACAGCTCAATGGTAGAAAAAGTTAAGGAATGTGTATAATACTTCTAAAAATTAAGATACCAAAACTTTTACATCAAAAGAGAATCTAGTTCTCACTTTTGATATGCATTCAGCTCCATTTCATTGACATTTGACAATTATTCTGCTTAAGAAAATGTTTGATGTCTATCCTTTTAAATTTAAGTTACTTTCTTTCCTGAGGTGCAATGGTTCTTATAAGCAACAACCAAAAAGATCTCAGTAAGGCAAGCCTTACGTGTCCCATCATGGTTCGCTGATGTCAAATGATTCAAACCATAAATCATGGAGCAGGACCTGGGAGAATGAGTGTGCGTAGAAGTCCCTAGTGGAGTGGGAAACAAAATTTGAATCTATGCCTGGAATCTACCTTCAAATGTATCATTTTACCTATGGGACTATAGGCAGATGGCATTCTTCTGAGTTACAATATATTTATTCATAGATTATGAAAAATATGGTCTTGGAGTGTGATTTTGATAGTTTTACAATGGAAATTTTATAGAAAGAAATTTTAAAAATCAATTAGTAGCCTGCTACTGTATGGAGACAAGATGTGTTCATCCTGCCTGTCACATAATTAGGCTGCTAAGCCTACTCAGTCTTGACTGTCCATGCCCTGTTGCTTCTCATAGATTGCCTGGTTCAGGTCAGCCTATCCCAGTCCAGATGCAAGGACTATATTTTCCACGTAAGAAGATAGACTGTTTTTCCAATATGTTTCAAGGATTTTCTACTCAGGACAAAATAGTCCAGTCAAGAACACACTTAACTCTCCCCATCCAGCTCAACATCCCCTTTCCCAGAAATTCCCTACCTCATAATACACAATTCCCTTTAGTTAATTCTGCCTGACAATGTATGTCTTAATTCACATAGCCAATTGTATGACAACCTCCTATCAGCTTTTGTACTATCTGCTTACAAAATGTATTTAAGTATCTGTTCCACTCTCAGTCAGAGCTGGTGATTTGGAACTGATTTCCACCACCCTATGAGCATAACAAATCATTGCCCTCCAAATTCCTCAGTATGAAGTGCCTTCCCTTCAGTTCAGTACCTGGTTTCTGCAACAGTCTCAGTTTATCAGAAGATAACTCTGACAATTTCATGCTACTTGTGAAGTATACAGAAATTATTTGTTTAGTTTCACCTCTTGATATTTTCCAGTATTGTCTCATTATCCCTACTTCACTGTGAGAAACATTTCTTCTATAGTGTGAAGAACTAAAAATATGTATATGTAAAATAAATATGAGACTACTTTTTCACTAACTTTAAATAGTAGCAAGTTAAAGAAAAATGATGCTTACCTAAATTGATATCAGCTTCAATGTTACACTTCAATTTGGTCTGGAATACTATGGTTCATATTTTTCCCAGATAAAATTTTGTTCTGTATCCTTTAGTGTCAAAATATATACAGCTTCTCAGTTTAAATTCACCTATTGTGAAGAAATACCATGAGGTGAACTAAAGTGGCACCAACATATTATGATTTAATGCACAAAGACTGAAATAACTTGGTTTTATGATTAGATGTAAAAGATGTTCAAATATAATTAAGTGGGTAGATACTAAAATCAATTGAAAAATGTCACCAAGTCCTTAAATTTCTTTTTTATTGAAATATGCTAGATTTTTAACAGACAGAAAAACTTCTCTGAGTTCTACTGAAAACCATATTGTTACGGGAATAATTATAAAGAAGAAACCTTGAAGATTAGCATCTGAGACTAAAAAGTAATTTGTCAAGTGATTAAAAAGTTACTCATCCATCAAGTTCCTTCCAAATTTGGACAGGAGCATGATTTAATCTCTAACCTTGACTTAAGGATTTTTCATGCAATATTAAATCAAGTTTCCAAAATAATACATAAAGCACCTCACCATTATAAAAATAATTAAAATGATTCAAATTCATTTGCCAACAGAATGCAAATATTAAAATATTTTCGAATTGCATTTTTAATTGTATCAGTGATAAACAATTAATTAGGAAAACCAAGAGTTATGCCTCAAAATATTTTTATTGCCCAAATAAATAACTTTTAACCCACACCAAAAGGAATCTCAAGTAATGTAGATCTTACAGCATTTAAGAGTTTGAAACTGAATTAGCGAGTTGACAGTATATGCAAATGTTTTAAAGGATCCTGTGTGGCATGTGTATGTATGTGGGGAAATGTGCTCAGATGCCTTTCAAGTTTCCTAACCATGATCAGCAAAGGCCATCACAGTTCAAATAGAACTTTCTAGAGACATGAGGGCAGAAAATAACAGAAGACTAAGAAGCGGCATACAAAATAGTTTGTTTTTACATCATAATAGATTTGTCAATATTTTTGGGAGAGACAATAAAAGAATATCACATATCAACAAATGAGAGATGACTAAGAAAAATTATATCTGACTTTTAAGCTATCCACTGACCTTCACTAACACAATCATGATTACATTGCCCATGTGAGTGGTAGTGAGGACTGCAGGAAAACGCTGTGAAAAAGAGAATCCACCATTCCCACCAACTGGATAATAACAAAAGAATGAATTCTGACACACTGATGAAATGGAGCATGTTCTCAGGTTGAAGTCAATGTGAGTTACCAATCTCTGCAATTACTAAAATAAAATTAAGCTAAAAAGCCTGGTATTTCTCATTCACAAAAGTAACCTTTATTTATTTTCCCTTCCATTTTTCTCTATTTCTAAATACAGTTAGCCTTACTTTATCACTCTTTTCAGCAAACATTTCCTGAGCGCTTGTCAGAGAACAGGTTCCCCCAAATTACAAAATCAATTAAAAAGACAGACTTTATTTACGTAAAAGGTATACAAGCTGTTGTGACCAAACCATTCCTGTACTCTGTATTGTAATGAGCCAGATTTAAAAGGTTAGTGGGCTAACATCACTAGCTTCCAATTATGGGATAGTTGCTAGCTTTGATTTTAAAATAATTATGGAGGACTTTAGTTGCTATTTAATGATGCCAAAACACTTTTTAATTCATCACTTTTTCATTCTGAGTGTATTTCATGAAATTTAAATGAAAGTCACTTAAAGAAATTTATATATCATAAGTAGATAGCCTACTATGTTTAATCTAACATAGATGTAAACTCATTTATGTACGTCATAAATGGTAAATTAGCACAGTTGTTAAGAAACTTTAATATAAGCATGTAAACCTCCTACACACATCCCCATGTGGTACACACACTCTGCATGTGAACTCTTCTGAATCTGCTATGCAATTATACTTTACAGATGCCATCTCCTGTTATTCCCTTGAGATTCAAAGACCAGTAAAACAGAGATTAATGTCAATACTCCACATGAGGCCTATGTAAATAAATGCTTTGCAAAACTTGGCTATGTTCTTATAGAGAAATACTAGAGGTAGAGATCATGGGAAATAGTGATTCTTATTTGAGTTCCTGTGGCACTGCAGGTTTCTCCTGTGCTGTCAATGATAGGTTGTGTGATGAGAAACTTTACAAAGTTTCACCAATGTATTCTTTATTTTGAACTGTGTAACCTTTCTGACATTAAAAGAAACTTAATTTTATAGGACTTTATTAAATCTACTAAATTTATAACATTTAACCCTTTATTTTTTGCTCATTTCTTCTGTTTTGTTAATTGCAGAAGAAAAGAATAAAAGCAGGAAGAAGACTTGTATATTGCAATTATGACTTCAGTGCATTGGCCTGCTTTAAAGTTTGGGGGTAGCCTTTATAGATTTGGGAAGAAATAGAAATGTGTTTTGAGTATTTGTCACAACTGTATAGCTGTCCCGGAGCTATACTGTGAGACACCTCAGAAGATACAGAGTTGTAACATTAAACAAGAAAACGGGTCACAAAGTGCTGATCTCTCACTCTGTGCATGTGTGTGAGCGTGCGTGGCCATATATGCATCTACATTTACAAGTACTTTTGAGGATTTGAGGAAGATGGGTTCTTTAAAGAATAAGAAGCTAAATTTTCAAGTTTGACAGGCTGACACATATCTCAGTTTATTTTTGCAGCTATAACAAAACATCATGGCATGAATAATTAATAAAGAGTGGAAATTTCCTTCTCCTAGGGAAGGCTCAGCAATCTAAACTTTGGTGAGAGCCTTTTTTGTACTGTCTTCGCATGGAGAATTGTGGAGAGGTCACACCCTGGCACTAAGCCTTTTATTTATTTTTGTTTATTTATTTTGAGATGGAGTCTCGCTATGTACTTCAGGCAGCCAGGATGAGCCACAGCTGAGAAAGCCCTGGGAGCTCTGCCCGGCTTTTGCACCGTGAAGGAAAGGAAACACTGACAGTGAGACCTCAGCGGCTCTCAAAGCTCATCTTCTTACTCCTGACTGTGTGACACCACCTCCTGGCTCAATTTCCTCTCCCAAATTGATTCATTCTTGGAATAGCTAAGCTGAGCACATTCCAAATCTTTACAGTCTGGTTATCTTCAATACTAAACCATCTTTACATCTTTTCCACTCTTTTAGAGTTGCTTACATACTTTGTGATGATAACAGTGGGTAATCTGAAAATCGGAAAGGCGGTCTTATTTACTATTGCCTTTGAACAATTATATAATATTATTATTTTATTAGATACTTTAGACAGGAACACAGACTCAGACATGGTGGAAATTGGTGAGATATGAAAGACTTAAAGACAGATGAATAATTGACAAACTCTCCAAAAGTTACTGTGTATAACATATAAAAACCATTGTATTTACTATACACAGATATATCACACACATGGCAATTACATGGGAGATGTGTATAGTGGGTAGGTGAGTGTGTGTGTGTGATTGTGGTGACTTGAAAAAGTTGTGTCTTTTAATTTTCAGCCCTGCTTTGACATATCAAATACAGTTTCTTCTCAGCACATTTTTCTTAAATTGGCTCACCACTTACATTTTAATAAAACTGAAAACCAAACCCAACAGAACAACTGCAAAAGATAATTTTTCACCTATTGTCATAAATAGAAAGGAAAAATATTGTGAAATATTGAAGTTATCAAAATGTTCATGAACTGTATTAAACTATCTCATGTATTATATTTTAGTGGATGCTGTAAAGAAGAATGATTTGTAAGGCATTAGTCAAAAGTCTTTGCAAAATCACTAGGACTTAAGTCTATTCCAACCTGTTTTCAAACAGACTATAGTTAAATTTGGATTTTAGAGTTATGACATGATATTAGCATGTAAAATATATAACTATAAATAATAAAACAATCTCTGGATGCTGGAATTCAAGGTGTGTATAATTTGCATGTCTTAGCAAATATTATTTTCCTATCAACATCATTTTCGTATATAAAAATCATTTTTCCACCTCAGTATACACCAAAGCAGGCAGGCTTGGCAAAGCTCAACTCCTTCTGCATAACATTAATGCTCTACTCTGCCAGCCTACCCTTTCTTTGTATTTATCTTTTATCTGTTATTTTTAGTGGATATAATAATGTTGCATTACTACAGGGTACTGAGTGATGTTTCAATACTTGTTTTTTTTTTAATTTTTTTATTTAAGTGAAAAAGAAAGAAAAAAAGACATGTATAACAAAGACAACAAGCAAAAGAGACTAACAAACGACTAGAATAAATGCACAACAGTAACATTGCAGGTTTACAAAACAGGATGATAGAAACTTGACAATGGTTGAAATACTGTGTATTGTTATCTTCAAAATGGTTACTTACATTAACAGATATAGACATGTAAAACTGATCCAATCATATGAGTATTAATTGTCCTTTCTCAATAATGAATACATTCAGCAGTGTGTTCATTTTAGTTATCTTACATATACATATATACAGATTTGTATCTTTTCCTTTTCCCTTTTCTCTTTCCCCCTTTTCCCTTCCCAATTACTTTTGCTCTTCAAGCTGCTTTTTACCCTTACACAGTATTTATTATAGACTTTGGATCATATATACTTTTTCCATTTCTTACACTAGGGAGACAATATGGTATTTACACATGTGGGTTTGATTTATCTCGATTATGAGTATGGTCTCAAGTCGTGACCATTACTTATAAAAGTCTCAATGCAATCTTTCTTAATAGCTGAGTAGTATTCCATTGTATAAAAATACCACATCTTTTTTATCTATTCTTTGATTGTTGGGCACTTGGGTTGTTTCCAAGATCTGGCTATTACAAATTGGATTGCTATAAACATGGGTGCACAAATATCACTGAGGTATGATGTTTTCAATTCTTCTGGGAAAATGCCCAGAAGTGGGATAGCTGGGTTGAATGGGATCTCTAATCCTAGCTTCTTGAGGAATCTCCACACTGATTTCCACAGTGGTTGCACCAGTCTACACTCCCACCAACAGTGGAGAAGAGTTCCTTTTTCCCCACAACCCCTCCAGCATTTGTTGTTGGTTATTTTTTA
>RJWM01048565.1:0-11438 GCA_004363535.1 Dasyprocta punctata
ATGTAGTAGTTTTTCTATTTAGTTAATTTTTGTATACATTACTTTTAGATTTTTAAATTAATTTCACCTTTTCTTAGTTATCTAGCTTATTAATTTTTGCTATTCACAGAAAAATATCTTTTGATCTATGTTGTTTTGTGTTCTTTTTGAATTATTTGTTTATACAATTTATTTTGTTTTATTTTTTATTTTTATTTTCGTGGGGTTTTTTTTTTTTTTTTGGTACCAGGGATTGAACTCACAACCTCATGTGTGCCAGACAGGCACTTAAGCCACTGAGCCAAACTCCCAGCCCTTGTTTTATTTTGTGATAAAGACATTTATATATTTTTTTTTACTGTTAGATTTTCAGTCATATTCCCATCTGACATGTTATTCTTCCATAATAATTAATCTTGAGAAAGTCTACAACTTTCTTTTATACTTTGAAGTTTGTTCTAAATATACTCTTTTTAAAAAGTTTTTAGTTTTCTAAAAGATATAAGGTTGCTTTAGAGAACAAATAACAAATGAAACATGTTGTATATCAAATAATGATTCTGGAAATAGAGGTAAACCATAGCTGTAAATAGGGATACACAGAGATGCAAATGCTTCTTCAGCAATACATGGCAAGTTTGTTCTTCTATTTATCCAACAGATATTATGAATATGTACATTTTAACATACTATTAATTAATTTCTATAGTCGACAAATATTCATTTTAAATGCCCCTGAATACCTAGTCTGTGCTGGGAATGTGACTTACAAAGAGGCATGCAATTCACCTGCTCTCAGGGGCTCCCGGTGTGGTAAGGCAGGGCCTGCACTAAGGGATAGGTCTCAGAGCCAGCAGGAGGGGTGTTTGCACCACCACCCCACGCTAAAATCTTTCCAAAGTATTCACTTTGTCACTGTAAGTCGAGATAAATGTTCTGTGGAGGTAAGTGATCAGCCTTTAAGACAGAAAAGTTATGCATAGTTTGTCCTTTAGGCAAAAAATATTTTGCTTCCATATTATGATTGTGCTCCTCATGCCTCAGTGTCTGTTGCAATAGTACTTAATATTTGCTTTGTTTGGTTCACTGTCTAATTGTACATTATATACATTTCTTACAAGGAGATGGAAAGAATGCTAAATTACAATTAACCTTATATAGCTTCCAAGGAAGATTCATAGGCTCTGTCTCCTATGAGATAGATCAGTAAATTGTGAGCTAATAAAACTGAACTGGAGTAATTAGGTACTCTTCTGTTAAAGTGAATCAAAGACATAGAACATAGACTACTCTTTTGATCAGTGAAACACAGACCTGAAAGTCTGCTACATATGGCTACTAGCCATCATAGAGCGGAATTTCCAAGAAGTAGAGTATGTTACAGAAAACAAGTTTTAATGATGTCAATGTACATAAAGTGAAAAAATTGAAAGATGAAACAAGTGATAGTTCTGTGGGTGTGCTAATGGTGTTCTGATTGTGATTGCATTAACTCTGCATAAGCACTTTGGGAGTATGGACATTTTTACTATGCTGGTTCTTCCTAGCCATGAGCAAAGTGTATCTTTCCATTTTTTGACTTCCTCTTCAATCTTCTCTTTCAGAGTACTGTAATTTTCGGCGTATAGATTTTTACTTCCATTTTAGACTGATTCCTAAGTATTTCATTTTTTGGGATGCTATTGTGAAGGGTGTGGTTTACCTAATTTCCATCTCAGTGTTTGTGTACAGGAATTCTATTTTAGATTTTTAAGTGTTGATTTTGTATCCAGTCACACTACTTCATTTGGTTATTAAATGTACAATCTACAACAGTGGAGTATTTTGGCTTTTTTATGTAGAGTATCATGTTATCTGCAAATAATGATAACTTAATTTCTTCCTTTCCCATCCTTTTTCCCTTTTTTTCTTTCTCTTGCCTAATTGTTCTGGCTAATGTTTCCTGTATTATATTGAACAGGAGTGGTGATAGTGGACATCCTTGCCTTGTTCCTGATTTTAGAGTGAAAGCTTTCAGTTTTTGTCAATTTGGTATGCTGCCAGTTCTTTGTTATAGATGGCTTTTATCAGATTGAGAAAAAGACCATGTATTCCAGTATTGTGTATGGTTTTTATCGTGACTGGGTGTTGAACTTGGTCAAATGCTTAGTTTTTTACACCTGTTGAGACAATCATATGATTTTTGTCTTTAGCTCTGTCTTTAATATGCTGTATTATGTTTATTGATTTGTATATGCTGAACCAAGAGGAAATCACATGGCCCCCTCCTACCTAAGGTGTAGGAGAGCACCATTTAATGAATTTAAACTCTAACTTAGCAATTGTGCCAGAAGTAGAGGAGAAAATGTATGGTGAGTGTGGGAAGGACAAAGGTCTCCAGCCAGAGGAAACCGACAATCTGTGTGTCTCTCCTTTTGGCAAAGAGTGACTTGTAATGACCGAAAACCACATCTCATTTGTGTGAAAAGACAGTGGGATTCAGCAAGAGGCTGTAGGACGATAATAAGAGAATGAGAACAAAACCCTGGTGATGAAGAAAAAGCAGATAAGTATTTGAAAATTATCTATTAGAGGACTCAGAACTAAATTTTAGGATCCATTAGGAATCCTCAGTGTAGACGCGGAGAGGAGTATCTAGACAGATGCATGATGCTACAAGAGAGAACAAGCTGATAGGAGCTGCAAGGGGAGACATTGCAAAGAGAATTGTACTGATGCAAAGAGGGGCCACAGGAAATAGAAATGAAGTGAGGTTCTGTGCAATCATGGAGAGAGACACAGCCTATCTTCAAGTATGAAACACTGCATCAGTGATGTGGAGGACAAAATGATAAACTTTCAACAAATATTAAAACGGCAGAAGAATTTTTTAAAAAATGACACTCAACTTTGGGAACTAAGTTGGAGGTCCAGCATTGTAGTTGTTCAGAGATGTTAATAATTCAAAACTTAATTCTCTAGAGATGAAAATTTCTCCTGGTATTCAGATTAAAGATTGTGGCCAAAATTCTTGCAAAGGTCAACCTCTACTTTATTGAGTTACAAAGTTATAGAGTATAAGCCTCACTATGAGATGTCAAGATTACTAAAATATAGAATTATGAAGCAAGTAAAATATTCTTCCAGAAATAGATGCATAGACCTGTAGTGAAGGAATATAATAAAGAATGCAGAAAAAGCCCATATATATGGAAATGTGACATAGTATAGAAAAAGTATTAAAGTCAATAAGGAAGGAGAAGACTATTCAATAATGCTGCTCCAATACTTTTTTATCCACACTTAAATATAATATGAGATACCTCATATGGTACAAAAAATAACTTGTGTATGGATTAAATGTTTTCATGTATAAGTAAAACTTTGAAAACTTTTGAAAAATATATTATGACTTTGGGAAGGAAATAACATTTTGAACAAGAGCCTAAATAATGAAAAAAATTGGATATATTGACTGTGTTGAATTTTATACCTCTTCACAGAAAGAGACACCATAAAAATAATAGACAATAACTGGGAGGATGTATTAGTAACACATGTAACTGAAAAAAATTTTTTTTCTCCAGAATAAGGAATAGAATAGTCTCCTAGCTACAAGCAAAAAGGTAACTAAAAAGGGTAAAATGTATGTATAGGTAATTCATAGGAAAATCAAAACCTTAATGGCCAATGAACGAGTGAGATGGTGTCCAACCTCACTCTGAACCATGAAAGTAAAAGTAACTCCCATAGTGCCCTGTGCTTCACATGCAGCAGAATGGCAACAATGAAAACTGACAAAACCACATTAAATTAGCAGGGATGGAATTGGCAACTGCTCCAGTCGATCTGGGAAGAATTTAGCAATTTCTAGAGAAGCTGAAATATTATAAATTCAGACCTACATCTTTCTAACTCCTTTGTGAAGTTTTCAGAGTAGAGAAGTTCATAGAAATATAATTACATGCATCACATTAAGTGAAATAAATCAGACACAAGTTTAAGTGTCTCCTGGCTACACTTATATGAGAAACCCAAACTATAAGTAAATTAAAGAAGAAATTATAGAAAGCAAGGTAATAGGAAACATGGAGATAAGTCTTTTGCCAAAGGGAAAGGGAGCAAGAGATGGAGGGAGAGGAGAGGGATGGAAGGGAAAGGGGATTAGGAAAACAAGTTAGATGTGTTAGCACAGGTACCAACTCTCTATGATGCATGTAATATCATGCACTACAAATATGTAGTGCTAATAATAAAAATCAAAAAAAAAATTCAAAGCACTGATATTTGTAGAAGCAAGAATTTAGAAAGCACTTAAAAAGTCCATTTATAGGATAATTATTAGATTACTTGTGATCTATGCAATACCACATGAGTTATTTAAATGAAAATACACATATCAACATAGTAATCAACACAGTAACCTCAAAACCACAATTTATAGCCAATTTAAAAGCTTCTGTACAGCAAATGAAACAAGCAACAGAGAAGAGGCAACCTACAGAATGGGAAAACATTTTTGCTAGCTACTCCTTGGATAGAGGACTAATGTCTAGAACATATAAAGAAATAAAAAAGAATTATATCCCCCAAAATAAAAGACCTAATGAAAAATGGGCATGTGAAATGCATAGACACTTTTATATTCTTTTCTAAGAAATATGAATGGCCAATAAATATATGAACAATTGTTCAACATCTGTGGCCATTAAATGCAAATTAAAACAATATTAAGATTTCCTCTTCTTCAAAAAAGAATGACTTTCATTAAGAAATCAAATAAAACCAAGTGCTGGAGAGGCTGTGGTGAAAAAGGAACCCTTACATTGTTGGTGGGGATATAAACTAGCTCAATCATTATGGAAATCAGTATGGAGATTTCTCAAATAACTAAAAGCAGAAATTCCACTCAACCCAGGCATTCCTCTTCCATGCAACTTCCCCAAAGATTTAAGGACATCATATTACAGTGATATATACATGCCCATTGCTATAGCGGTATAATTCATAATAGCTGAATTTTCAAAGTGGTTTATACCACGTGTCCCTCAGCAAATGAATGGAGAAAGAAAACGTAGTACCTATACGTAATGGAATACTACTCAGCTACAAAGAAGGAAATATCTGAGACATTTGTCGGAAAACATGTTAAGTGGAATAAATCAGAAACACAAGTTTAAATGCCATATGATTTCTATAATACAAGAAATCCAAAGTACAAATAAATTAAAGAACAAAATAAAAGATTGATAAAAGGAAACAGGGGGACTGATCTTTTGCAAATTGGAAGGGGACCAAGAGTCTGAGGGGAACAGAAAAATAGGATGTAAAAAGATATAAAACGTGCTATGTACTTGTATCAGTTATTACAATGAATGCAACCATTATGTGTCACAAATGTGAACCAAAAAAAAAAGTAAGTAAATAGAGGGGCAGATGTAGAGACTGAGGGAAAGGGAAGAAGGAGAAGAGAAAAGGGAGTAAAGAGAATTTTAAAAAAATGTTGTGTGAAATAAGCAAGTAGAAGAAGCGTGTTGAATATACCATCTTCATAAAGCTTAAAACATGCAAAGCAATACAGTATACACTTTAAATATATACACATATTTAACATATATATATATACTCATGGCCTTTAAAGGTAGGGAAATACAAACTCTAAATACAGAATAAATGTTAAATTTGGTGGTCATTATGAAAACTTTATTAATTTTGATGACAGTTTATTTCAGAAGCTGGGAAAATTAGCATTTTGGGGATCTTATTATTTATACCACTGCAAGCACTAGATATTTAATATACTAATGCACAAGAGTATAACATTAATAAGTCCAATTTACAATTCCAGATTATTTTATCAAACACTGCAAAGTATGCACTGTTGTACATGGGATAATGGTAAGCCCGAATAAAATATACTGATCTCCATAATTTATCTTTTAAAAGTGAATTATAACATCTTTTTGCCAAGAGAAACAGAATTTAAGAAGTGATTTTGAAAAAAATAGTAATTTTCATAGGTATAATTACAAAAATATTACATATGAGCTTGCTAAAATACCAGGGAAGATAAAAGAAATTCAACTTCGCTGTTATGGAAAATTACATAAAAGAGCAAGGATGCAGGAAAACAAGAAAACATAGAAGAGAGTAACAGAAGGAGCATCACCCGTGATGGACGAAGCAGAAAATAGCTTAGCTGGTGTACCCACTGAACTATTTTAACTTAATATTTTTTTCTGGTAGTCTCTTAAACTCAATATATGTTGTAATGAATATCATGTAGTCTAAATTTATATCTAAAGAGAAAAACATTAACAAGCACATTTCTCTTAGAAAAAAATCTATTTTACATAAACCTAGTCTTTCCAATCATCTTGAGAGTGTATTAGGTACATGCTATAGCTGGTTCAAGCTTTATTTGAAGATAGGGTAAAACATTCCAAAACAATGTTAGGAATGAAAGAACATGAACTCATCAATTTTTACAACAAAAACAGAAGTTCTATGTACACTGATACTCTTCAAAGATGTGGTTTTAGTAGCATGTAATAATATTACAGAACACATTACATTTGAAGTACTAGAAAAATTACTTATCAGAATGATAGTCTGAAAACATTGTGGTTAATAATTTTAGTTCTGAGCGTTTGAATCTCAGCTCTGACATTTACTCATTTTTAATCTTGGTCAGGCTGTTCGACTCTTTCATGTTTAGTCTGCTATCTGTCAAACAGAATAAAAATAGTCCTCAGATGCAACATTCAAAATACACAAACACTGGTTTAGTAACTTAAATTATTATTTAAGCAAATACATTAAATACATTCCCTTTTATCTTCCAGACTTACTCAGGGAATGCAGTGAATTAGTTACAAATACGTTATAGAGAAAATTTCTTATCAAATCATTTTATTAACTCAGAAATCATTCATGAATTTTGAGTTATTGATTATTTTATTATCTTGAGTGGGTAATAATTATAATCTTTTATGTAACTGATCTGTCACTGATCTTTCCATGAGACTAGCTAAATGAGAGTCCTGTTGGTTAGACATCGGAGCTGCATCAGAACTACAGCGTCGTCACCAATTCTTGCAGTCTAGTGCTTTATACTTGCAAACCATGACCAAGTATTTATTTATATGTCAGTGGATTCTATACTGCCTGAGCCTTGGTCCACGCTGATGATGTTGTTCTTAATGTCACCCACCCTGGTACCTGGTCACATGGCTCCGCTGATGATGGACTTCCTAAGATCAGCGTCTGCAGCCTTAATTTGTTCAGCGGTCACTGAGGTGTTCTTTCTGTACCAACCAGAATAACTCTTGGACTCTGCTCCCTGCCTTTCTGGCCACTGCTGGAGGAAATTTTTTTTTTGGGGGGACTTGTGGTTTCAATAAGTAAGCATTTGCTTGTTACCGAAATGTATCAAAGGGATTCAGTATTTCTCTGAATAATCTGGCAGTTTTGGTGTATATCACCTGATATTACAAAAGGTCTTCAAAATCTTACATAAGTGTAGAATCTTACAGAATCTTTCAGGATCTTCATGGAGATTACAAAAGTTAGTATATGTAGAGCTCAGAACAGTGCCTTACATAAAGTAAACAGTCAACAATAACTGTTATTATAAGACAGACTGAACATCATTTTCACAGTGCAAAAGAAGCCATGACAAGTTCTCAAAAGAAACATAGTTTCCCACTGGTGTTAAATTCTTACTCTTGCTGCAATATTTTTGGTCAAATTTCTCTTTCAGTTTCTACTTCTGGAGTATTTCTAGTTCAGTCATATATGATATTTATTTTATGAGGTTTATGATATTTTCACCATGGAAAATAGTGTTAGAGATGTGTATTTTAAAAAAATCTTTTAACTGTTGGGTACAACGGTGAGTCTTTGCTTTACATGTTGGTCATTACTACATCATTAATAATCATTTGCACCTTAAACTCTATTGTAATAACCACTATTCTATTTTTAGAATGGTAGTCATAGGATAATTTTTGGCATAGAAAACAAAGAAAGGACTTAATTTTCTTGGTAAATGACAAAAATTTGGGTAAAGTTTAAAACAAAATCCAATCATGGTTTGTTTACAAATTACTTAAAATTATAAAAAAAATTTCAAATGACAAGAAAATATTAATTGGTAAGACAGGGGAAATGCCAACAAAAAAAGCATTAAACTTGGTAAAAAAGTAATCATTTCCTTTTCCATATTCTCTTCCTATCAACACCTCTTTCTTCCTGCTTTTTTTTTTTTTTTTTGTACCAGGAATTGAACTCAGGACCTTGCGCTTGGCAGGCAGGTGCTGTACTGCTGAGCTAAACCCCTGGTCCTTCCTTCCTGTATTACCTGTAAAAAGAGACTTTTGTCTTCTGTTCACCTTTTTATTTACTCTTCTACCAAAGAGATGAATGGTTGTTCTGGCTTATCCATGTTGTCAGTAGGGTCTCTAAGACAGATCTCTCTGTCTTTGTCTTCTCTGTCTTGTCTTGCCTCTGTCTCTTTCTCTGTCTCTATTTCATTATTCCCTTCCTTTCTCAAGGATAAAGGACTGTCTACACTGGATGTTGATGGCATTTGGGAAGCTTGAGTGCTTGCCGAATTTAAACCTGTGATTAAACAAGGCAGGCCCCATTCTTTCAGTTCCTATTTCTTCAATTCAGAGGGATGGGAGGAGTCAGATATTTGCCTTAGGATTCTTTATCTACTACAGTTCAGCTTTCCTGGGAAATAGTACAGTTGTGTAACACTCATTTCATGTGGAATAATTAACTCACTCATTCCTTCAATAACTATTGATATCAAGTTCTATTTTATTTCATATATAACTGTAATTAGTGTACTTTAGTAAACTTTTCTGCTCTCATGCTGTTACATATTCTACATCTCTGTGTTTGGGCTAAAACCATGGGCAAAGAAGAAGAGTGAGCAGGGGAATTCATAGAGGAAGAAAGATTAAAAATGATTACACAATCTTTTATGATCAAATGAACACAAAGAAAAGTTCAGAAAGCTAGAAATCAAGAGGAATTTCTTTCATCTGATTAAGAGTTTGTATAGTTCACAGCGATCATCACATTTCATGGTGAAAGGGGGAATGTCTTCACTCTACCATTTGCAGCAAGGTGTTAGGGTTCGAATTGTGCCTCCCTCTGAAATTCACGTTAAACCCTGCTCTTCAGTGTGGTACAATTTGGAAAGAGGGCTTTTCAGAGACAAATATAGATGAAGGCATGATGGTAGGACCCCTCATGATTGGATTAGTGCCCTTAGACAAGGAGGGAAGAACACTAGATCTTTGCCTGCCCTGTGGGGGTATAATTAGAACATGGCCATGCGTAGAGCCAGGAGCAGGAACACCTGATCTGGAACTTTGAGCCTACAGAAGCGTGAGGAGTAAACACTTGCAGCTTAAACCCCCTAGCATTGCTATTTTATGATGGTAGTCCCTGCACACTAACGCACAAGACAAGAATGTCCATGCTCTCAATTTCAAGTGAGTATCAATTTTGAGGTTCTGACAAATACATTGAGACCAGGAAAGAAAATACACAGCATCAATATTGGAAAAAAAGATATGCATTTGTTTCTATTCAAAGAAAAATGGTCTTGGCATATATTATATGATTATATATATATATATATACACACACACACACAAATAAATTTATAAACCACTCTAAGTGATCAATAATTTTAGTAAAGAATAATGATTGAATACAAAATCTGTATGCAAAAAAAGTTTACAGGTCTATAAACTAACAGCAAGCATTAAAACATATAATAAAGCATGTAACATGGTATACTACATGTTTAATAATAAATTTAATAAAAGACCTATAAGACTTCTACCCTAAAATGTCCTCTAAAATGCTAAAGATATTTAATTAATTGGAAATACACTATGTTTATGGGTTGAAAGACTAAGTATTTTTAAAGTGACTATTCAATATTTGTCTGTAGATTGCATGTAGTCTTACTTAATATCTCAAAATTTTTTTAAAGATGTGGAAAACCTGCTTCTAAAATTGATACAGTTGGGCATACAATCTAAACAATTTTGAAACAGAGCAAGTTGGAAGACACAATACCAAACTGGAAAACTTATAATCAGAACTAGACCAAAAGATGAAAAAAGCTTGAGGTATGTAAACTATCAGATTTTAGGACTTACTATTATGTTACTCTAATTAAGATTTTCTGATATTGGTATAAAGAGAAATCCATGGGAAAAAAGAGAGATTAACATAAAAGATGGAATGGAAAAGGAAAGGGAAAAAATACACATGAAAAACAAGATAGTGATATTATTAGTTTCTCTTAGTTCGTCAAAAAGAAAGATTTGTGCTATATCTTTTGGAGAATTTTTTATGCCAATTTCTTGTACTCAGAATAACTACTTTGAAGATAACATTACACAGCATATTAACTATTCTTCTATTTTTTTAATTTTATTTTTTTCCATAAAATAAATTTAAAAAAACATAGATCACATGTATAATAATTCAGTTCTCAACAAAGTACTAAAGAAGTTCAATGGGAGAAGAGAGGGGTTTTTCCAATAAATGGTGCAAAAGCAACTGGCTATTCATACCTAAAAATGAAGTTTAACTTCTTTGTTATATCATATGGGAAAATTAAGTTAAGACATATATTTAAAAATGAATGGTAAGACAGTCGAACTTCTTGAAGAAAATGGGAACATTTCTTCATCACTTTGATAAATGGGACTTCATCAAGTTAAAATTCTTTGTTCAAAATATACATTAAAAATGTAAAATTAGAAGCCAAAGCCTGCGAGAAGATATTTGAAATATCTTAGAGTTAAAAAACACAGTAGCAATTTAAGTAAAACACAAAAAAGATGTTTACAGCAGAAATATAATCAGTGACAAATGTGTACTGCTAACTATGAAAAGCAGCAATTGATCTGGAAGGTGGAAGAGTCAGCAAAATATGGGCATGTGATTATATGCAAGATCAAAATATGATAAGTAATAGACTAACTCAGTGATTTCATTTTGGAGTGGAGATAACATGTCACTCTGAGAAGTGACAGACTGAACAGTCAAAAATAAACAGGATCAAAGATCTGTACAAAGTGACTAATGAAGGTAAACTAAAGGTACATAGAGAACTTTCTCTATCAATTAAAATCATCACACAATGTAACATATACTAGAACTAAACATGTATTTTTAAACAAAAGGGAGAAAGTGGTGGTCAAATTTTATTTTATTTTATTTTTTATTTTTTAATTTTATTTCGAAGATAGTAAAATCCAACAAAAGATAACAGAACAATCAAAACAAAGCAGTAGAACTGGCATAGAACTTCAAAGAGAGATACTATGAAAACAAAAGCTACTACATTGTATCTTGTTACTTTCAGAATAGTTGACCATTCCATCAGGCACAGCAAAAACAAACCAAAAACAAAACACAATAAAACCAGTAAAAACAGGATG
>RJWM01048566.1:0-11439 GCA_004363535.1 Dasyprocta punctata
AGTCCCTTCTTTCTCTCTCCCAAGTTTCCATTCTTTCTTCCAGATACAAAAGTCTATCTTTAGTCTCCTTCAGGTGGTTCTGCCAACTTTTATTGGAGTCTTTGATATCCTGGTAGTCTCTCTGAATCTGATTAATGCATTCTAGGTCTTTATTTGTTTCATTCTCAATTTCCTTTGATTTTCCATCCTCCACCTTTCCTGCTATGTTTCCTTTAGAGGCACTTAGCGATTCGCCAATTATGTATTTCATTTCAATTCTCAGTTGGGCTAGCAGTGCTGCTTTAATTTCTTTCATAGCTTCGTGGAGTTGTCTCCCCACTTCAGTTGTCATCTCCTTTGAGAGTTTAATTTTTGGACTCCCAACCTTGTCTGCCTTTGTGTCATCTGGTTTTGTACTGCTTGTATCGGAGTCTGGAAAGCGCCCTCTACCTTTCCATCTTGGCATTTTCCTGGGCTCTGCTGAGAGCCCATGTTGGCCCACTGTGTGTTTCCCCAGCCCACCTCCGCTCCGCAGATGTCTGCTGCAGTGCGTGATGGTAGGGCGATTCCTGGGAACCCGTACCAGGCCGTCCCCCAAACTTCCCCTATCACCCCCAGGGTGCCTGCGCAGATTCCACCACAATCTTCCAGGAACCATGCCTAATTAGGTGCAGTTCCAGTCTCAAGATGGATGCCTGTCCCTCGCTCTCCCTCGGGGGTGGGGGGCTGGGGGCCGCCAGGTTCACTCACTCGCTTGCTCGCTACCACCTTGCTCCACAGTCGACTGCCACCTCCGCCATCCCGCTGCACCATAGCAATTCCACTGTGTGTCACCAGCACCCTGATCGTACCTTCTCAGTTTGGGTCACAGCGCTAATTGGATTTGGCTCTGGTCAGAGGTGCTACTGGTCTCCACCTTTGTTTATCTCATTTTTTTACTCTTTCCATGGGCTACAGTTCTCATTTTAGATTCTTCTTGGGTCCAGAGGACCCATCTCCCTCTTTTTTTCTTCTCTCTGTTATTATATTAGTTTATATTCCAGCATTTGGATGGTGTATTCAGGGAACCTCCCTGTCACGGTGTTATCTGTGTGGCAATCTTGGAGGAAGTCCCAGTATTCTAAACTTCTAATCTTAGATTTCCCTCACTCTTACAAAGTGAAATGAAAACAAATCCTACTGTATGACTTCAAAATTTAGAGCATTCCTATAGTAATCCACACAAAATAATCCTTGCACAAGCTAGACACACTGACCAAGGGCACAGAAGATTAACCAAAAATGAATACACACATTGATTGCCAATTGACTTTGACAATGATGCCAAGAATACACAACTGGGAAAGAATCTTCTCTTCAATGTCTGAGGTTTAGTAAATTAGATATCCAAATGCAGAACTCATAAATTAGACCCTTATATTACACCAGTTATAAAAATAACTTAAAATTTATTGGAAACTTAAACATGACTCTCAAATCTATAAATCTACCTGAAGAAAACAGAGGAAGAACTACAAGCACTGGTCTGTGCAATGATCATTTTTGGTTATGATCCCAGAAGCACAGACAATGGTAGCAAAGATAGACAAATAGAATCATATCAAACTGAAAGTTTTTGTACATTCAAGGAAATAAAAGAGTGAAGAGACAACAATAGCATGAAAGAGAAATTTTATTAAACTTACTTCTTCTAAGAAGTTGATATCCGAAATTTATAAGGAATTCATATAACTCAATAACAAAGAAAATTTTGATATAAAAATGCACAACACACCTAAATAGATATTTTTTTATTAGTACATGTTTATAATGCATAATATTACATTCCTTGCTTGAAGTTGGTTCATGTACATAACAAATCTAAATTCATTTTTTTTGATCTCCTTTCTCTCCTCTCCCCATCTCTTAATCTTCCTCTTATTTGAGAAATATCTATTTTGCTACTACCAATCATCTGTCTTTTATTTTGTTCTTCATTTATACTTTGAGTTTCTCATATAAAAGAAACCATGAGATGTTTAAGAGTGTGTGTTTGATTTATTTCACTTAATATTATGGTCACAACATGCATCCATTTTTCTATGAATGACTTAAATTTATCTTTTTTCTGACAAAGCAGTACTCCATGGCATATAAATACCATATTTTCTGCATCTTTCCTCTGTTAATTGATGCATACCATAAGCAACTTCTAAGATTTAGCTATTATGAATTGTGCTGCTATAAACATGAATATGTATGTACCACTGTAATATGATGTCTTTACCTCTTGGGGAAATACCTACAAGGGGAGTATTTGGACCAAATAGAATTTCTAGTTTTAGTTTTTTGAAGAATAACCATGGAGGCATCCACAATTATTGAGTTTGTTTACATTTCCAACTATAAAGAAGAGTTCCTTTCTCAAAGGAAGGCATACAAATGACCAAGGAGTATATGAAAATAAGCTTTCATATCATGGAAGCATATGGAAGTACATCTGGCCACTGCAGTATTAGTCTCAATAGTTAACACATGAAATCAATCATTCATCAAAAGAAAAAAAGATAAATAAAATGTGGTACAAGTAATCTTTGTCTTTAAAAAATGAAAGCAATCATGCCGTTTATGACACCATGGATGATCCTTGAAGAAGCTATGTGGATTGAAATAAGCTAGAAGATGAAAAAAACCCTGTATGATCTCACTTACATGGAATTTTTAAAACAAACAAACAAAATGGAATGGTGTTTCTCAAGGACTGAGGGGTAGGTGGATGGGATGATGCTTCATACACTGCTTCAGGTAGATAGCCAGAAAAAATCAAGAAGCCTCTTCTAAAACAGTGTGACTACAGTCAACCACAATGTATTATATGCTTGAAAATTGCTAAAACAGATGGTGAGTGTTATTAATACTAAAGGTTAAATATTTGAAGCAATACATATATAATTTAGCTTCATTTATCAATTCCAAAATATATACCTATTTCAAAACATTATTTATGCATTATAAATGTATAAAACTTATGTTATTAAAAATTATAAAGTTAATTAAATAAAAATAAACTTAAATACATCCCAAATCAATAATATATTTTGTATATATACATATATATTAGTTTGCAAAACTTAGAGCATAGTAGATATTTAAAATTTTTGCCTAATATTGTATAACATCTCTTACATTATATTTAGTACAAAACTTTGAAACATACTCATTCAATGTTAAATATCTTAAAATCATGACTTTTAAACACTTCTAATTTAAAATTGCAAAGCAGAACTCTAATTTTGAAGCATGCTCATAATTTAAACAGTCAAAATTGAAGAAAAATATTTGAATTGTTTATAGTACTTATTAAGCACATGTTCTGTGCTATTTTAATATGTTATTAAATGAATCCTACTATTCAATGAGTTCCAATTCCCATTTTACATAAAGATCTCAAATCACAGAAAAATCATTTTAACCATAGTTTCTGCCTATCTCAGAGTCATTAAATCACCAGAATTCCTGGACCACATTTTGATTTTGAATTTATGTAAATGAAATCTTTATGCCATTCAAATATAGAAACTAAAAATTTTCCTTGTCTTCACTAACTGTCATCTCCCAAAGATTTTCTTATTTCAGTGCAATTTTAAATAAGCTGTTCTCTTTCTCTCTTTCTTTCTTTCGTTCTTTCTTTTTTTCTTTTGCTTTTGGTCTTCCCAGTTTTCACGTGTTAATTTATTATCATTTCATTTTGTTTTGTTTTGTTATTGCTTGTTTTTTGCATACCTGGGTCCTTGTTATAACTCCCAGTACCATCTTAGATACCCGTTTTCTTTCTTCATGAAACTTTTATCCAATTCTCAAGCTGCCATATTCTTTTTCCATCACCCAAAGTTGCCTTTAAAATAAGAATTTGCAGAAAAACATATTTCTCCAAATATGAAGAGTCGGGATAACTTAAAATGTAACTACAGAGTTAGGAAGCTAATTTAATCCTTGTGATAACCACGTCTCAGTGGTTTTAGATAAGCAACAACTCCTTTCTTAGTTCTACCAGTCACTAAGTCTATTGGGTGGCATTTTACCTAGAAGTCATTCTGAGAACAAGTCACCATTTATGTCTTCCTCTGCTTCTTGATGAAGAAATCCTGATTCCTATCATTTACTACATCACACAGGAATCGTCTGAATTCTACTGCTCAAAAAGCAAATCAAGTATAGAACACGATTAAAAAAAAATCTTTCATAGGTAACGTGAGAAGAGATAAATGCGCATGCATGTTCCTCAACCAGTGAGATATCTTAAGTCAGGAAGGCTGGACAATATAATTTTCCTGTGTGTCCAGGAAAAGAAAAACAAACTAGATTGGTAAAACTGTAGCCATTTTGTATCATTGAATATAGTCACAGAAAACACTTGAAAAAATAAGAAACTGAATATTAGATAACACTGTTTTAGGAATTATGCCTCTTTGTATAATACAAGATGTCATTAATTATGCCCTCATGAACCTTGGCTCTTCATTATGCTTCTGGCAAGTTTCTCTTTTTATCTTCATTCCAATTCTCCAACATCAACAGCCATTTGAAAAACTCATGTAACTATTTTTTGCAAAGTAATTTTGCTCCTAGCTTTGCTTGCAATTCTCCCATCTACACTCTTCTTATAACCCTGTCTTGGTTAATTAAACAAAAGGAGTTTTTCCAAAGCAAAGAAGTTATTCTATGTAATATAACTGTTTCTGTCCCCCGACATCCATTAGTTCAAAATGTAAAAACTTTGAAACAAACAAGTGTTCTTCTAGTCAGAGAAAGAATCTTTCAAAAACTCTGTACCTTCGCTGCATGTGGCAAAAGCTGTCATCAGCAGTAAGAGATAGTCTGCCAAATGAGACACACTGATAGACAACTCATCACAGTGTGCCTGGTATTAGGATACGCTGTGTGAATCACATGAGACATTACATGCAAGTGTCACAAAACACATGCTCAATTCTTTTTTTAAAAAAAATCTTCCTTTCTTTCGACTTACCTCACAGTCTTTTCTCTTCTTCAGCCTCTCCCAACACACAGCTTTTTTTCACTTTTTCAGCCCAGAATTTATTACCTTTCCTGGCATTTTTACCTATATGCAAGAGTTCTGAAATTCTATGAACACTGAAAACAGTGACTATACAAGAGAAACACTGCTTCACCAAATTTTATTATTGTTTAGATTAAGGTTAACTACTTAAAAATTAGTTTCTGATGACTAGTCCATAAATACAGTTTTGTTGTTGTGTTTGCTGAAGTAGTAACATGTTTAGAAAGATATTCCTAATGTGGTTTATTAAGTGATGAAATTAGTTCCTTAAATTATTACAAGATGGATGAGCAGCTAATTACTTTTCATCACTGATTTATGCTTGTCCAGAAACAAAGGGTAGTATCTGTAACTTAATATTTTCTATTAATTGTATTTTTCAAAATAATTTTCATAGGTAAATGGATGCAACTCAAGACCATACTCACAAGTGAAATAAATCAGATCCAATGTGTAAACATCATATTATCTTACTAGTGTGAGAAATTGAATGAGTAAATGATATTTGAAATGTACAGTGGGTATTATGAATTGGAAAGAAACTGTTCAAAAGAAATGACAGTGATGGGGGAAAGGGGAAAGGAGTAAAGGGAAAACATGTACACACAAGATAGTTTTCATAGTTATACAGCCAGTTTCTCTTAGTTCATTGAAAAGTTTTGTGCTAATATTGTTTGGACAAGATGTCTTGCCTATATCTTGTACTCTGAAAAACTGCTACAAAGACAACATGCAATGTATTAATTATTGTAACTCTGCTACAAACCTGTATTGAAACTGTTTTTTTTAATTTTACAGCTTCTTTTTAAAATAAAAAAGGAAAAGATACTAAATCAAAAGCATATCTATTTCAAAAAACTCAATTTTCTTTTATCTAAAGTGGTCACCATAAGTTATATATTATTGGCTAGAAATTATTATGAATGCTTTCTTTTCATGTCTATCCTATATTTGCTTAGCAAATATTTGTGAAAACATAAAACACTTCTAAATTTCATTACAAACAACATCATTATAGATTCAGGAGTGCCGATATAAATCTACAAAACATTGTTTACAAACAATCGTGATAATGATACCCTCAAATCTATATAAAGGACAGCTAAAATTGCTCACATTAGTTTTAGTTTTAATAGTAAAACCTTACTCTTTTGTTAGCTCTACAGAAGTTTCTACTTTATTTGTTGAGGGACAATCTCCAGTTTTAGTCTAACACTAACCATGAACATGTTAAGCATGCTTACACAACATCACATTTCTGGGGAAAAAACTTCAAAAATGCACAGTTGCACTGGAAAACAAAAAGGAAACAGTGTCTCTTAAATGCAAAGATTCTTTCAGACCCAGAATTTCTTTGAAAAAAATCTGTAACTTAAAATATGTGCCAAATTAGACTTATCAAATTGGAAACTCATGGAGAAAAATAAGAGGGTTATTAGTTTTATTACTGCCAAAGAGGAATTTTCTTCCTGCACATCACTCACTTGCATGAAGTGACAGCACCAGAGGCATGTGCTCATAGGCAAAAGAGCGAAACTTAGGAATTCAGGTTGGGAAAACAGGCCAAATCCCTAGGCAGCTGACTGTACCAAGGAAGAAATGAATTATCCACTTTTACAAGATTTGTTTCTAGAGTATTTTGCCCATTGCCTTTCTCACCAGTCTTCCCTTCTGGAAAACAGACCAAACAAAGGCTATAGCACCTCCTGCTTGTTTACCCACAAGCAGGCTTGGTAAATTAAACTAAAAACTGTGGAACAGAAAATCAGCTGAGAAAATAAATACACTCAATAGTCAACCCTGTGGAAGAGCTCAATCAACACAACAACTAATACTAGAGGAATCAAAATTAATAGAGCAGGCAGAAATGATAATGATTTAATTACAGTAAAAAGGAGAATTAATGACTTTGGGTAATACAAAAAAAATCATGATTTGGAAAAGCCAATATATGCATTTAATTATATGATAATGTTAAATGCCCAACAAGCTGATTAAAATAGAAAAAAGCCAAAAATAGTATACTGTATGCAATTATACATGCAAGCAAGCAGAAATAAAGTAATTTTTTTTTTTTTTTTTTTTTGTGGCACCGGGGATTGAGCTCACAGCTTCATGCCTGCCAGACAGTCGCTTACGCCACTCAGTCCAACTCCCAGCCCTAGTTTTTGAGGCAGGGTCGCACTATGTAGCTCAGGCCGGCCTTGCACTCTCGTTGTAGCCCAAGCCGGCCTTGAACTCACAATGCTCCTCCTACCTCAACCTTTTGAGTGCTGGGATTAAAGGCGTGCGCCACCACTCCCGGCAATAAAGTGATTTTTATTAAAATATTTTGAAACTTGTTTCAATATTTTTTCCAAATTATAGATGGTAGATGCCCAGCCAAGAGGAAGAAAGGCTTAAAAAGTAATAGCCCTGTGTGCAGGAGATCCTCAGCGAGAGCCAGCAGGAGATATCAAGGAGCTATGCATGTCTCAGTGGCAAAGTGTGGGTCAAGTTTGCATGTATCCCTGTGGGTTTTTTTTTGTAAATACATAACAAATATTTTATTTCTTATCAAGAATAGATCTTTCTCTTAAACTTTTAAATTAAATGCTGTTATCAAGCCATAATTAACACATAAAATCTGTACATTGTAAAGTGCACAATTTGATGTGATTTATACGCTGAGACCTCACCAGGACAATCAAGATTATGACCTTGCCCATCGCTCTAAGAGTTTCCTCCTCCTCCCTTGTGATGTATGTAGTCTACACTTTTCATATCACTGGGTTTTATGCCTAGGAATACAGAAGTAAAAATAAGAGGAGTTCTGTCTGAGATTGGCACCAGTCTCTGTGAAGTATAATATTCCATTTGATGTTCTGTCCACACTTGTGTTAACTGAAGTTTATTCGAGTTTAAGCCCTAAATCTCTTTCTGGCTTTCGTAAGACTATCCCCCAGTTCAGCACTTATGGTCCCTGTTTTCTATCCCTTCTAATGCCTCGTGCTCCATTTACTTACCCATAGCAATCCAATAAAAAGTCCAGGATCCTCAGATCATTCTTCAAACCCTAACGCTGCTACTATTTCTGAACTACTAACCACCTCTCTGAACTAAAATTCTTGGTTCCATCTTCTGAAATTCCTCCTCCTAAGCATACTCTCCTTTTTCCTCTTTTTTTTTTTTCTCTTGAGTTAACTGAAACGTATCTTCTTCTGATGGTACTGATCCTCCTAAAACGATTTCAAGAGATAACTTATGATTTTTCCAAAGCTCTCACAACAGTGAGTTTGAAGATCAGGTAGCTGTTGCTCTTGAATTTCATTATAACATCGAGAATACTTTTTCTCTCTCCTGCTGAAAACATTGTGCTTTGAAACTCAGGTCAATCAGAGTACACCTGTGCAGTTCCTTCAACTGCAGTTATTGAAATTCAGTTTACCTAGAACTAACTGAGTTGCTACCTCTCATTCTTTGCTGATTTAAGCTCCAGTTTTAGAGATCATTTTCTCCAGTATTATTTCTCTCATAATTCTTGATTTCAGTACTACTTCATGTTGCTTCTGACATCTTGACATGTTAGTTTTTTAACACTTTCTCTACCAGTTATCTTGTCTTTCATTTTATCTTAGTCATCTGTCCCTGTGGCCCTAACTCTGACTTTGTTATTATCATGACTTCATTGTATTTCTAATCAGTTTAAGAAATCTAGCTCTCCTATTGCTACTTCCTATCTTTCTACTTCATTTCCACTAATATCCCAACTCCAACAATCTTTGTAACCTCTTCAGTTAATCTTATGAAATTAAGTACAGTCTCTCACTCTCCTTCTGACCACTTTTACATCTAACTCAATTTAAATATATTTGCATATAACATCTTCTCCATTGCCTCTCTTTTTGTCATAGTTGTTTAGTTAAACAACACCTGTGGTTAAAGCACCATTCTTTCTTTCTTCTGAACATGGCTAGAAAAATGTCACACATACTGTGCTTAGCCTCACTCTAAACGTAGTAGGTTTTTATTTCTCTCTAGAAGGCTCAATTTACCATCCAAGTCCATTTTAACAACTACTAACTTAGTCCTTTTTTGCTGATAAAACAAATACTTTGGACTGGGTAAATTACAAAGGAAAGAAATTTACTTAGTGTACTCTTGGGGACCGGGCTGGGTAAGGGTTAAGTTGCTGACCATGATGCTCTCTGTCTCTGTTGGGAAAGCTCATATTTACAGTCCTTGAAGGCAAGATAACACTTCAGCTGAGGACTCTGGCTCTCACTCCCATTCAAAAGTAATAAACTTCCAAGGCAAGAGGTAAGGCAGTACTCTCAATGAACAAGATATACTGCTCAGAACGTCTTTGTTCTAGCTTCTCAATGCCTTGCTTATTTTCACATGCTTTTTGCCTCATATGTGCCCTCCACTTTCCTGCATCCCCATGATATGGTAAGGTTCCAATGAATAGTCACAGTACAGAGAGTTTTTGTCTTAATTTCAAAAGAGGTCTGACCTTCCTGGACACCCACAAACCATATTGCATTATCTTTTTATTTAATCCTTTGCTGTGAGTTCATCCATAAGATTGTGCAACTGATCAGCTCCCAATACTGCACAATTCTAGAAGCTGAAAGTGTAAGACTAGACAAGTACATCTGGGGAGGCCTTCATTCTCAGCATGACAGAATGGGAAAGTTGAAGGACAAATGGGCATTCACAGAAACAGAATACAAAGACAACTTTTCTTTACAACAATCTGAGTTAATTTGTTCCTGTGAGAATTAACTCAGAGCCAGGGAAGAGGCCTAGTCACATATTTTTGGGCTCTACCTCCTGCTAACATTGTTATGCAGGGGACCAAATTTCAATACAAGTTTCTGGAGAATGAATATATACAAACCATTGCATGTACCTTTTTAGAAAACTATTTCATTCTTCACTCTTCTCAACTTTTCAATTTCTTCTCTCCTGTTGTCATTTAAAATCTGTGATTCTATTAAACAATGTATTGCTTATAGAAACCAGCTCATTTGTTTGCATGTTTGACACTGGCCTTCAGACTACTTTCACTTCAAAGAGCCAGTATCTAACTTTTACACCAGGTTCGGCCCTGACTAAACAGTTAAACAACATCTGATATATATTTTTATATGAAATTTCAGTTTTTCTGACTTTGGCCTGGGTGATTTTGGCATAATTCTCATTCCAGAATTCTCATACAAGCTCAGACTGAATATATATAGGATCATGTTTGGAACTGCCATTTTCTTTAGTATGTGTTCCTTCTCGCTCTTCTTCCTTTCTCTGCATTGATGGTCTCTCCTATGTATTTTCTCAATAAATTGCTTGGGAAAAAAAACTTAATCTCAGGTTTTCTTGTGGGAAAAATGAACAATTGAGTCAATGGCTGTTTTTTTCTTGACTGAGTAAATTAAAGAAAATATGAGAAAGATTCCACAAGAAAATCAATCTCATCCCGTCATATATCTGTTCATATCCTGTTACAGTGCACCAATTCCTATCCATGACATTAATTCCCATTCTATTTCTTTGTGCATATTACTGATTAAGCAAATTTCTGCCTCCTGCATCATCAGATTTTCTCCCTCTGTATTTCATTCTAATGAATATCTGTACTAAGATAAACAATGGCCTACAGAAATATGTTGATATAATACCCAGAACCTGTGGGTGTTTATTCTGAAAAAGTACCTGTGTCTATAAAATTAAGATAAAGACCTTACTATGAGCTCATTCTGGTTTCCCCTGGTAGGCATTACATTGAATGATATGTTTCCTTAAAATAGGCAGAAGTGAAGATGCAGACCCAGAAATGGGAGAAAACAATGTGACCAAAAAGGAAGCAATTGGAATGACACAAAGAAACCCAAGCAGTGACTGAGGTATCAGAAGCTGAAAGAAATGAGAGACAGTTCTCCCCAGGTCTTCTGAAAGTGGTGCAGTGCTACTGACAACTTCATTTAGTTTTTAGCCTCCAAAACAGCATAAGAATAAATTTCTTCTATTTCAGGCTTCCCAGTTTGTGGTGATTCGTTGCAGCAGTCATAGGAAGCTAACAAAGTATCCAAATATACTCTTTCACATTTTAAGCAAAAATGACAAAGTTTATCTTAACACATTTTCATCTTTAGCTGAAAATCCATTTTCTCTTTCCTTTTATTGTGAAAGTCCTTGAAAGAACTTTCCCTATCAGCAGCTTCCAATTTCTTCTCATTCCTCATGAGCCTATTCCAATCAGATTTTTCTTTCTATATTTCAGATCACTGAAGAGAAACTGCTCCTACTGTTGCCACCAAAGACCTAAGCTAATAGATTCTAAATCCCATTTTCATTTCTCAGTCCTTATCTTACTTGACCTAGGAACAGCCTTTGATATGGGGGATCACTTTCTCTTCTCT
>RJWM01048567.1:0-11445 GCA_004363535.1 Dasyprocta punctata
AAGAATAACACTTATCATAGAAAAATACTTCCTCCTAGGGATGTTGTAAGGAAGAAAAGATATTTAAATGACTTAAAAAGTGGATTAGTACAAATATTACGAGCTTACAACATTTCTCATCATTCTAATATTTTTGCAATATATAATCCCTGATTGTCTTAGTTCCTCTGATTATAGGAGTTATATTTTAGAGATATATTCTTTGGTTACAGATGTTAAATACCTTAAGTACAGAAATACTATACAAACACTTTTGACTCTACAGTGGTGTTAATACTCATGAATGATGACAGGGTCAAATGTAAAATACTCTCTTGTCTATGATGCATTGTAAATGCTTCCTAAAATCTTTTAAAGAACTCACTGAAATAATGTAGTCTGAATTGTACTAATTTTATCAAGACCTCAAAATGCATTAGAACATGTCTAATTTTCCCCTTTCCTATCTAGATTTATAAATATAATCCCTCAAATGACTGTCCCAAGGATACCAATTTATTTCTTTTTATGCTTTCATTTCTACATTAAACCATAGACAATTTGTTGTGGTTGTTTTCCCAATGTATATTTAAGCCTTTAACAGACACTCAAATGCATGAACATATTTGTAGCACCTGTCATTCTGAATAAACTGGATATCACTTTGTCATTTTTAGTTTCCTGAAAAGAATCAATATCATTAGTCCTTATGAAAATTGCAAAAAATGTGATGGTGAAATAATTCATCAAAAATTAGAACTGTGCATGCTCTCCAAAAATGACAATAATGATAATAATATAGATTGTTGACACATGTTATTTTAGGACCAGAGCAGTGGTTGAGTTGCTTTTTATGATGGGCACTGGTGAGGTGGTTGCCATACCAATGGTAAGCACAGAACTGTCACAAGGACAGGATAGCATAGTAACAACTGATATACTGAGATGCTACAAATATGCATGTCTCTACTGAAGCTCATAATATAACCTTCTGTTTAAAGCTTATTCATGTCTTAAATAATGCTGAGATCTAAAATGAACCTATTATCAGTGGGATTATATATGGTGAACATTTCTTTAGACCTATTTTTTGAGGATGCAATTTCTTATAGTAGAGACATAGGGGTATGTTGTTATAGAAGGAGAAAGATGAAGTATCTATGAATTTAAAGGTCACTTGGTATGTTGGTAAAGCAAGAACTTTGACACAAAGAATATTTTTAGAAACTGTTGGGCACAAACTAGATTTTCTTCCAGAGTAATAAAAACTGAGATCCTAGTTTCTTATAGAGAATCAAGTGTGGCAGACCAGATAAGGAGAATTGAGGCCTAATTAACTTCTACTGTGAGCACAAAGGAGAAAAATAGTAAGTTGTGCTCCTTTGGCAACATGCAAGTGTGATGGAATGATGTAGGTTCTAGGGAAAAGTCAACACAGCTGAGATCCAATTGTTTACCTGGGCATGTATTACAGACAATGGGAGGCAGATGAACCTTGTGCTACCCCAGTTGCTTATACCTGTGTCTAAGTGAATAAAAGCAAGGTAAGCCAGATGCTCAAAGCTCTCTGTCCATTAGAGGTAAGAGCTCTCTGGCTCCCCACAATCTAGACTAATTCTGTGTCTCTTTGTCTTTTATCCTTGTTTGTCTCCAGGTCAGGGAATAAACTAGCAGGCCAAGTCCTTATGCATGGTGCCTGAACAGGGACCCTACAGTCGGATTTTTGGTTTATGATTACTTTCTAATATATTTTAAAATTATCATTACATATTAACTCCGTAAATACATATTGAATGCCTTTTAACAGAATTTAATATTCTAGAATACAAGTTAGAGTAGTAAAAAAAATCAAAGCTCTAGATTGGAAGAACATAAATTTAGGGTCAAATACAAAGTAGAGTGTAACAGGAGATGATATATTAGGAATAAGAGAAAAATATGACAAGAGAATGGAGGGTAATGGAAATGGGAAAAGAGCAATTTTGATAAATTAGTAAGGGACAACTTGGTATAAAGAATTAGGGAAGTGAGATAATATCTGTGGGAAGATTGTTCTTTTGGAAATGATAATCCCGTTTCAGTGTTTTTTAGACATCTGTAAAATAAGATTATTGTCAATGAATAAAGATAAATATAGTAAAGGTATACCATGTGCAGAAACCTAATAACATGTTCAGAAACTTACTAACCTCAAGGAATGTAAACATATGCTATAAACTTGAGGTAAGAGTAATATCAGTAAGAATGAAAATGAGGAAAGGGGAATTAGAGGAGGAGGGGGGAGGGGGAAGGATTGAGAAAGGGATTAAAAGTAAGAAACATAGTTGTATTACGCACATGTACTCACTTGCATAGATGATTGTAAAATGCGTGTACTGCAAACGTATACTGATCAAAAAGAACTTATTTTTGCCACACATTAATGTATAGATATAAAAATATGACATATGTCACCCTCAAAATATAATTCATAGAGAATAAAATATAGACTGAGAAGAATTCTAAAAATCATAGACACTAATGAAAATACCTGTGATATTAGGCAAAGATAACCTTGGGTTATTTATTTCTTGGTTTAAATGCCTTAAAACCCAGGAAGATAACTTATGGTATTTGTCAGCCACAGGCCACTGAAAATGTTAGAGATGGTGCACTACAAGTTGTCTAAGACCCCTAAGGGAAAATTTGCCTCAGAGAGAACACTTGAATTAAAAGCTTTTGGCGGGTGGGGGCTACCAGGGGTCAAACTCACAACTTCGTGCCTGCCAGATAGGTGCTTAAACTACTGAGCCAATCTCCCATCCCTAGTTTTTTGAGGCAGGGTCACACTATGTAGTTCAGGCCGGCCTTGCGCTCGCGTTGTAGCCCAAGCCGGCCTCGAATTCACAACACTTCTCCTACCTCAGCCTCTGGAGTGCTGGGATTAAAGGTGTGCACCACCACACCCAGCAATTAGTATCTTTTAAATTCTGAACAATGAGAAGTTTTGCATCAAGAAGATATCCAGAAACCAATATGAAACTGAAAATACAGTTAGTTATTTTATTCTATTTGTGTTCTCAGGAAGAATTAAAAGCCCAATCACATTAGCAGTCTGATGACTCTCCAAGGACAACCACAGTGACAATAATACCTGTACTTCTTCCTAACAGTCTATCTTACTCAGATTTTGGCAAACAGAATCATCTTACACCAAAACGTAAAACTGATATTTGTCTGCCTCAACCTCAACATCATATATAAGTCTGAACATTCGTGTGTACTTGCAGAAACATACACCTCCGTCTCTAGTTATTTTTGCAATTTATTCTACTTTGAATGTCAATTATGTTCCCTGTTTTTGCTTTTTCTACTCTCTTAACTTAGTATCAGAGGATGACTGACAATGTGTATTGGATTAAAAACATACTTTTGCATATAAATATATGCAGAGCAAACATTTTTACATATGTGAAGGTGTTTTGTCTCCTAATGAATCAAATTGGAATATCAGTGTAAAGATGAAGGTGTGTGTGTGTGTGTGTGTTTGGAAGACCTGTAATAAATACATTGTTTATAAAGAGATGATCCTTTGCTTTCCTGTGAATATGCAGGTCTGTTCCTTCAGGCAATGCTTTAAAAAGTGGGAGAGGGGAACTGTTCTTTCTGATGAAATATGCTGCACTGAACAAATGCAAGAAACTTTGGAGAAGATTATATACTCTTGACAGCCCAAATGTGATAAGTATATCAAGATTTAGTGTCCCTTTATTAGTTTCTCTTTCAAGAGAACACCACAGCTGCCAAATCTGAATCATTACCCTCATTTTTCCTGATATAATCAGTATGAAAATGGTGACTACTTGGATATTGCTTCAATGTGAGCTTTTCTAGCCAAATAAGGTGAGATCAACCTTATTGTATCACTCACTGATTAGAGTTCTGATTAATGCTTCTTCTTTTATTTTCATTTTCCAGGTTGAGATAATGCAAATGCTCCTGAATTACTGGGCCTGGCACCTGTCCCTGAATCAGACCCTTTCTAATATGTTTTCTGAGAGTTTGAGAAACTAATAGGCTTCTGGGAAAGTTTAATTACTGCCAGAGACTGCCTTTTCATCTCTCTTTTACTTTCCCTAAATTTAGACTAAAATAAATGCCCTAGAGCTGTGTAGTGTGCTTCTTTCATTACAATAAACAGTGTCCAGTCTGTAAATGTATTGGGCCAGCAGCTGTAACTACAGACACTTCTTATTTTCAGCTGAAATACCTTTGAAGAAAAAAAGACAAAAAGTACTGAAATTCAACACTCCCAAAAATCCAAGTGATAGAAAATCTTTTACTGTTATGTGAAAAGATTTGGCATTAAATACAAGGACAGTTGAACTTGATTGAGAAAATAATAGATGACCTTCCTGTTGTTCAGTTCCATGAGAGGAACAGCCTGCTACCCAAGAAATAAGATGGGGTGCAAAATGCCTTTTCTAGAGCCCTAGGAAATATAGCAAAGAACAAAGCAGTGTTTGGTCTGCTTCAAGAGCACTGCTCTTTTAAATGGACAAACTATTCTCCTCTTCAAGAATCACAATATTATGTTTCTCTTATGACCATTACATTACTGGATTTACTTGAAAACGTGTAGGAAATAGAACAGAAAATTAAGGTTGAGTGATTGCAGAGGATAAGGTATACTTTCCATAGCAAGTCATGGAAAGTTTTCCTCTAACTAAAACTTCTCATGACTGCATAAGACACACCAATTCTAAAAAAACAGAGAAACAAGACAGAACTTATTATTTTATACTGGAATATAGTGAACAATGACCCAAGATCATGTCTACTTTTTTATGAATAAAGTTGCATTGAAAAAAATCACATTCATCCCTATATTATATTGTATATATAATATGCACTTGTTTGCAGTGCAACAACTTAATATAGTAACTGAGACAAAGATCAAAATTTTAATATTTACTAGGTGTCATTTATGGAAAATTTTTGACATCTCTTCTGTCCTTATAAAAGTAAGTTATCAAGCGATATTTAGAGCTTAGAAGCTCTAATTTTTCAAAACTATTCACCCATCTCAGCACTATAATCCAAGAAGTTTTATTTCCAGGAAGACATTATCTTGAACGTTAACAAAGAATTTCAATTGGTAGCTTATGATTGATACTAACATATTTGCAACACTTGAGATAATAAAACTTCTTTTAAATATGTGAAGCAGAAGATATGGAGACTTCTGGCTTTTAACTAGAGATCACTGAGGTCACAGAAATCAAGGACTGAGGCTGGACGTAGTCAGTTTGTAGAAGAGTATTTGATAAAAAACAAAAAATGGGGCAGATGCAAAACACATTCATGTCAATGATGACAGAAACCAGAGGAAGAGTGCTGGTGCTCCAGCCTCCTCATGTTCATGGTTTGTGCTTGCTCTAAAAAGGGTTAAAACAATAGTTTACATGTTTTAAATCCCTCAAACTGTTAGGTAGTCCAGTTGAATGCACCTTTGGCACCAGTGATTGGATCAAATAGCCCTGTTACTACTAAAGTAGTAGTAAAGATACGACTGGACATTTAAAGCAAGATCAAAATAAACAATGTGAAAATTTAAAATAATCGTTCACACCTTCTAAATATTTACAGGCAAAAATCTAATCTGCAAATATTCATGAAAAATAGGTACTTATGAATAATATTTATATTCATGAAAAATCATTACTGAGTTCTAATTAGAATTCTGATTTTAGGTGCTGGTTATAAGAAGCTGAGAAGATGCTAACAAACAAGTTATTATTATAGAATAATTTCCCTGGAATATATAGAAGCTTGTAATTCGTTAAAGATGACAAAGTTCCTTATAAATTATCTGATAATAAGAAAGATATTCATACCTGAGGCCAAAAATAAGAACATGCTCTGGTTTGAATGCATCACCTCCAAAACTCATGTTGAAAACTGGTGTTTTTAAGAGGCATGGCTTTTGGAGAAGTGATTTAATCCTTTTAACTAGTGCCTTATAAAAATGCTGTGGGGAACTACCTTAGACTTTTTTGTTCTGTGCTTGCTACCCTGTGAAGACACAGTTTTTGCCCTCTCTGGAGAATTCAGCCACATGATTCCATTTTGGGAGGAAAAAAGGAGGCCTTCCCCCGACATGGAGGCTGCTCATACTTTGATCTTGGACTTCGCAGCTTCCATAATTTCAAGAAACACATACATATTGCTTATGAATTACCTGATTTGTGGTATTTTGCAATAATAGTACAAATGATTAAAGACAGAGCATGTTGTAGTTTACTGAAATTATCAAAAAAAAATTTAGATCTCTTTGCCATCATAAAAACATAGTACACAAGTTTATTAAAGAGTAAAAAAAGCCTCACAGATAAAATGGAGTAAAGTAAAATAACATGCTATGGAAACACAATGGAAAAAATGCAGAGATCAGATATAGAAAGGAAAAAGAAAATCCCTGCCATAAGAAATATTAATATACTATTATTAAAAAATGAATTTTGGAGGAAAGGTATGGTGATACATGCATATAAACTCAGCACTGCAGAAATTGAGGCATGAGGACTGTCATGAGTTAAAGGCCAGCCTGGTCTATATAGCGAATTTCAGATCAATCTGTACTAAATAATGAGATCCTGTCTCAAAAAACAAAAAGCAAAATAAAATAAAATAAAATATCTTTGGAGTATTATTGACTTTGCTCATTTTCCAGGTTTTTGTGTTAATATCACAAAGCTGTAAACCATTAACGAATTTATATACAGATAGGAATTAGTTTGACATTTTTAATGACTAAGATTAAATTATTGACTAGATACATGAAGTTAACAACAATATTCATTAGGAAATTTTAAGAAACATTTCCAACAAACAGTGATGCAGTAACATCACCATTCCAAAAGGAAGAAAGAACTGGGACAAAAGAAAGACCGAAACCAGATAGGGTAAACATTAAATCCTAGCTCCATGTTCAGAACCTGGGGCATACTGGCGTGAGATACAAGCTTTAAAATTGCTTGAGCAGTACTAGTTGTGCAACACTGATGGTTGTAGCCCTTGTAGCCTCTCTTTTGGGGTAGCTTCACTCTCTCCAAGCAGATTTCATAAGCAGATGTTCCACATTCATAGCATCTTACTGTGGTCTCCAATACACTTGTAGCTTCACTCTCATAGTTTCATACATTGCTTTCTCATAGGCATACTGATTAGCCCCCAAGGCCTTCTTCTGAAGTCTAGATGAAACAATTCATGACAAAAATCAACTGATGCATTTGTCATGCCTGAAACACTAGCAACATGTGGATGACACCAACGTTTGATGCTTGGTTAGGCAGTAGCCAGGTCCCCATTGATCATGACTGCAAAGGTCTCCATGGGCCTGGATGGCTGAGCAATATTAACTGAATCCTAGGGACCAGTTCACTAGACAACCTTATGGAGAAGAGCACCTTGACATTCTTCTCAAATCAGTGTTTTAAAGGAATTTACTTTTTCCCATTTACGTCCTTGAGCCTGTGAAGGATGGGGTTTTGCTGATTCCTGAGAGGCTTTCAAGCCATTTTTACTGTAGTCCTAATGCAAAATATTTGGCTTCCTTATAATTGTAATAAAATCTCCTGAAACAGAAAACTAGAAAAACTAGATGTCTCCCTGGAAGAAAAGATAATGAAACTCAATAATTTACCAGGCACCATACATGAATGTAAATTTGACACTAGTCATTAACACAGTGAAACATAAAACTCTGAAGTCTCTTAAGGAATATATATAATAACAGAATACAACTTCAAAATAGAGATCTTTTGTAGATAAAGAACACAGTAAACAAAACAGAAATGGAATAATGAACTGAAACAGCAAAAATTAAATATGCCTATTCTTCCAAACACAGCATTTTAAAAATGTAATTGCAGGCTACTTTTTGACTGGCAAATAGTATCTCATTTGACTAGCAAATAGTATCTCATGAAAGATGTTGTTTCAGAATACACTGATAACTCATATAACTCACAAAAAGACAGTAATTCCAAAATACAAACACTTGTGAACATTAAGAAAGAAGACAAAAGGGTATTCAATAAGTACTTTTAAAAAGGAGATTAAAATTATTGGATATCATAAAATACTTAATAGTGAAATAGCACTTAGTGTATACCAGAATTGACAAATTATGCATTTGCAGCCTCAAGTATACCTGACAAAATAAAACAATGAGAATATCACAACTTTTGAGTATGACGTTAGTAACACATTAGAAATCAGTCTAGTGAAGAATTTTATTTGTTTGCTTATAAAGAAAGTTAACATGTTAGTTCTACTTATAGGTGGTAGAGAAATGAAAAGAAATTATATATATATATATATATATATATATATATATGTTTTGACTATAATAATTTTAAGTTGAAAAAATTCTAACAGGAAATGGACAAAATTGTGGCATATCGACATAAGGACTATTAAGTAGATTTTATTTTAATGAACTACAAACAAATGTCACCATGCATAAAAAATGTCAAACCTTATGTTTTGCTTAAGAAACCCGTCACAAAGAACATTTAATTTGTGTGAAATCTTAAGATACTAACTATGCTGATACACATTAGAACAATTTTTAGGGAATGAGGATTGCTTAAAAGAGCACACTTAAAATCCATTCATTTCAAATTAAACAAACTTTGCAACAGTAATCAAATAAATAAATAAATGAAAAATAAGTAAGACAATATTTAATTTTGGTGGCTCTATTAGAGAAGATATTCTGAGCAGGAACATGTAAACTGCTTAGTTTAAAATTCTGGATACAATGGGTAGGAATGGATAAGGAGGGCAAGGAAGGGACGGAAGCAACCAAAGTACATTATATACAAATCTGCCAGAATGAAACCCATTATTCTATGTTGTGAATATGCACTAATAATAAGAGAAAAATCCAAATGTATCACTGCTATAGTTTTTGGTCAATTATTCAACTTTTCTTCAACAAAATTTTTCTCATCATCTTGAAAATAAGACCAATGTAAAAATTAATGATATCAAATGCACAAAAGATGACCTATGATCTAATGAAAATAAAATATGTGAATATATTATTATTTGTAAAATAACTTTTTAAATGAATCTGAAAATGAATATAGATCAAAATACATGGATTTGCGCCAAAATAACACTTAGAGCTTTATATATATTTTTAGGATGAAAAAAGAAAAGACACTGAAAAAGTACCGAAATACTGCTTATAAAACATTTGTTAAAGAAAACCCATCATGTGTTGGGGATTTAGCTCAGCAGTTCAAGCGCTTGCTTGGAAAGCGCAAGGTCGTGAGTTCTATCCCTGGTACAAACAAGCAAACAAAAAAAACCCATCACATAGAAAAAAATTAATTAAGTATCTAGTGAATATGTAAATTTAAACAAGCAATGTGGGGACTAAATCCAAATCCTCTTATTTAAAAAAAAAGTAAAAATTCACAAAATCAGAACACTGTAATGAGAGAATGAAAATCAACAACATGTAGTTATAAAGGGTCATACCAAAGCATGTTTTATAATGCATTTTCCAAGTAGGTCATTAGCTTTTTTGAAATACATGAATTTCTGGCACAATATTAATTTCTATAAGAAACATAAAAAGTAAATTATGCAAAAATCATCAAGGATATCACAAACTTACAAAGTTATCATCCTACAAGTAAAGTTAGATTTACATTGCTATTTTAAGTCCTCAAATTAGAAATAAAGACAAAATTTACTTGTAAAAGAAAAAACTCAACTCTCCATATAATTATAAAAATGTATATTGCATAGAAAATAATTTCTATCATTTATCATGCATTTAATTTTTCAATAAAATATATGAATTTTAACAATATATTAAATTATTCCAAAGAATCTTCTTTCCTTGATTATTTTGCTAATGACATATTCTATCAAACCATATTTCATACTTCTGTGCTTTAAAACTTGACCCAATCATGAAAATATAAAGCAAAATGTTAGCGATTTTTAATATATTTGATGAAATACTATGTGCAGAATAAGTTAAAAGATTTTAGAAATTGGAAAGTTTTAGATTACAAAAGAAAGAGAGCAAATACCACAGGCATTTCTGAAAAAGTTGGAAACTCCTAAAAAATGATGAAAATGTTTGCAATCAATAATAAGGTAAATTGTACAGCTTTTTCAATTAGAAAAAGTACAATGATGCTATATTAAAATACTTTTTCAGCCGGGCATGGGCATGGTGGTGCACGCCTTTAAACCCAGCACTTGGAAGGCGAGGTAGGAGGAGCGTTGTGAGTTCGAGGCCGGCTTGGGCTACAACGCGAGTGCAAGACCGGCCTGAGCTACACAGTGCGACCCTGCCTCAAAAAAACTAGGGCCGGAAGTTTGGCTCAGTGACTTACGCTTGTCTGACAGGCGCGAGGTTGTGAGTTCAATGTCCGGTGCTACAAAATAAATAAATAAAATACTTTTTCATCCTTTTCAAATAGAAGAGTAAGTTAATATACTATTTCTCGGTGTCTACTTGTCAAAGTGAATAAGGAATGTATAAATGATAATATTCTTTAAACTTGTGATTCCTTACTAGTATTATGTAAAAATAATAATCAGAGAGATAAGAATTATTGTCAAGAATAACAAATTTTACATTTAATGACAATAGAAAAGGGGGAAAAAAGCATAAACAATATTGAAGTGACTGAATAAATCAATAAATGTGTCAGATATGATAGATTAATTAAAACATTTTGTAACAGAACAATTTGCACACAGAATAGTCTCACATATATTTTGAGAAGTTAATATAAGACAATTTAAATGTACTACATTAATTTATAAAAAATTTCTTGTGATTGGCTGCTTTTGATCAAAACTTGATAAAATTAAATTTCTATAGAAAATTCAAAAGAATGAGTTATTAAACTATGACTTTGATATTTCTGAATTTTCATATTCAAAAACACAGCTAACACTTCCATGTAGTAAAATAATTTGCACCATGTAACCTATTCAAAATATGGACTGTAGAATTTTAATATCAACTCACTGGCCCATCACACACTTCCTTCACACACACACCGTAATACCCACATCCACTCCATGTTCTATTGAACAACTTCTATTTGATCAAACCAAGCTAGATTATTTAGGAAATTCAAAGAGGGATTTAAAATAAAAGTCACATATTTTGGTAATGTGCTAAGGAAGATAAAGTATATCAACACAAAAAATTAGATCGTTAGTTTGAGTTTTATAAATTTCCACATTAAAATGAAACTACAGATCATAAATATATTGACATAAATTTATAAATGACGGAGAAGGATCATCATGAATATATTTTACTGAACTGTGGACTTGGGTTTTCTCAGATGAATAGGCAAGTGAAGATTATGAAGACTTTCTAACAGCGGTATTTGGTTAGTTCCTTAAGAACTGAGGCAAGATAACAGACTCCTGGAC
>RJWM01048568.1:0-11430 GCA_004363535.1 Dasyprocta punctata
TGCCAGGTTGCCACGTGGCACAGCCACTGTCACTGGTCCCTGGCAGGTGGAACTGTGTGCCACTGCTTCCTGGTTTGCAAGTGGAAGAGGGTCCATTAGCAGTGCCACATGGTTCATCCTAGCATCGTGAAGGGAGGCGGTGAGGAAGGTGTTTAGGGGACCAGGAAGAGGGGTGGGGAGGCGTCCCCACTGCAGGGACCGTGGAAATCCACGGTGGACAGCAATGGTGGGGGTGGGAGCCTGGGAAGCTCTTGGAGGGCAGGGGGGCCGGGGCAGACAGGGAGTGCCTGGGGCTCAGCAGGGCCAGGGACGGAGGATTGGCAACGCGGTGGTGCCCGCACAGAGCAGGCGGGCGTCTGCTGAGGGAGGCAGCCAGGCCGAGTGGACCCTGGAAGCAGCTGAGCGGGGCGGGAGCTATGAGAAGTGCTGGGGTGAGCTAGGGTGCGGCATGGTCCGGGGTGAGCCGGGAAGCCCAGGCAGGAGCGTTTTCCAGCGGACTTTCGCCCGGGTGGCTCGTGGGATGGGCTCACAGTGGCCCAGGACAAAACTCAGCAAATGGGTGGTCTGAGCCACCTTGGGCAAGGACACTGGGAGGTTCCCCCCTCCCTGTCCACCGGGTAGGGCCACCCACTTGCATCCACTGGTCCTCCTGGTTCTCCTCCTCCGAGCAGACGGTCACCTTGCACTTGGCTTTCTTGGCCAGGGCAGCCACCGACTTCACGAAGTCTTCATTTCCAAGAAAACTAGGAAGAGCAGGGCAGCAGCCCAGGACTCCTAAGTTCAGACCAGGCAGGGGGCTGGGGCCAGTGACACAGGGGCCCCCGAGATGCCTGTGGCCTGGGCAGGGGCTCCTCCTTCGTCCTGTGTCTGTGTTCTTGGCAGACTTCATGTCATGGAGCCCCCACAAGGATGCAGCAGGGGCGGTCACTGCTCAAGCTCACGCCTCCTGGGACAGCCCGGTTTGAACCTATGCACTGAACTACATCCCCAGCCATTTTTATTTTTAATTTTGGGTCAGGGTCTGCGAGGTCAGGAAGTTGCCTAGGCTTGGGGTCCTCTTTCTTCCCCCCAGTTGCTCCAGCACTCATACTTGTGATCCTCCTGCCTCAGCCTCTCGGAGTGCTAGGACTACAGGTGCCCCTGACTTTTTCATGGTCCTGGGCCTGCCAGAAGCTGCCAGTGAGTCAGAGCAAGGATTGCTGTCACTGAGCAGGCTACACCAGGACCCTCACCTGCACACGTACACCTCCAGGGGAGGCTGGGTATTGGGGGTCATGATCCAGGGGGCCACACGGAAGGCCACGCTGTCCTGGAAAACCAGGGCCTCCGGGAGCTCCTGCAGGGAGGGGAGAACAGGGCTGTCACTCTCTACCACATCCTGGGGTCTCTGCACCCCCTAGCTGTGTCACCACGCCTGCTTGACCTACCGGGTTGGAGGTGTCCAGCAGGGAGACGCCGAGGGAAATGAGCCCGGGGAAGTCAGCATCCGGGAACGCGAGGCCCTCCACATAGAAGTCTGTGTTGCACTGGCCATCTGGGAGGGCCAGGGGGTGACATGGCTGCTGGGGTCCCAGGACCACCTTGTACTTACAGGACGGCTCATCACCTAGACAGAGGCAGGGCAGGCTCAGGTCCGTGCCCCATTCTGAGACCCTCATCTCTCCTCAGCGGTCTTTTTCTCTCTTTCTTCTCTTCCTTTGCTGTTTTTCCCTTCCCTCCCCACCACTTCCTCCTCTGCTCCTCCTCCTCCTCCTCCTCCATCCTTGGGGTGCCGGGGTCCCAGGCCCTCACACATGCTTACAAGCACTCTGTCCCCAAGCTCCATCCCTCATCCCCTCTCCCTGGTGCTGGAGTGCCTCCCCAGCCCCTGCCCCATGTCACCTCCCCTGGATGCTCCCCTGCTGGGGTTCAGGAAGGGGCATGCACAGAGCCGCCTGCCTGATGCACAGCTTTGTTCCTGGTTTTAGACCCCGGCCCCTGGCAGCCCCTCGGAAATTTCTGTCACACAGGAGTGTCTGGGGGGCATAGGGATGGAGGTGGGGACAGCACAGAGGCGGGGGCACTCACACATGGCCTGGAAGACCCTCACTCTGTCCATCTCCGACTTGGCCACGTGCAGCACCAGCTGGTGCTTAGTGAAGAAGTCCTTGGGGGTCTTTGTGCTCAGGGTCATCAGCGACATGTCCTGCAGGTCTGGAATGAGACGCCTGAATCACTTGGCCAGTCTCCCCTCCTGGTGCAGTCTGGCCACCCCGTGCCTGTCACCCCATTGCTGGGTCTTGTTTCTGTCACTGGGGAAATGGCGCTTCCATTCTGGATGAAGTCTCTGACTTCCTCTGGGACGAGCCTCGGACCCCTGCTCGGTGGAGCAGGGACTGTGTTATTTTGTTGACTATTATGCCCCCAGTCCTTCCTGTGACAGCACATGACAGGCACCCAATCCCCTCCATGCACGGCCTGAGCTGCCCTACGAAGGCCCCGGCCACTGCCCCTTAGCACCCCCTCCAGGGCAGATGGGTGTGCGCCCCCCACCCCCCACCCGCCCTGGTGTCAGCGCGCCTGGGTGCAAATCTTGCATCCGCTACTTATCAGCTGTGTGACCTGGGGGGAGCTGCTTATCTTCTCCGTGCCGTGGCTTCCCCAGCTGTTAAGCTTCATGTGGAAGGACTGAAGGATCCAATGAGTTAGTCATTCCCCGGTGCTCAGGGGTCAGGGGTCAAGGAGGGACTCAGACAGGATTGCTTTTGGGCCCCAGGTCTGAGTCAACTCAGACATTCAGGATGGGCAGGGGGCAGCAGGGGCCTCAGTGTGGGGCCCTGCTCTTCTTCAGCTATTGTGTGACCTTGGGCAGGGACCATTGTTCATTTCATCCTAATGAGACCACGCTCTCAGTAGCCCAGCTCCTGCCCTGTGTACAGAAAAAGGTCCTGGAGGGACGAAGCCCGGCCCCATCACCCAGTGAAGCATTTTTACCTATGTGGTCAAACACCTCCTCATCCTCATAGTCCATGCTGGAGGATTTGGGATTGTCCCTGTCGCAGTTTACCAGCAGAATGGCACCTTGTCCGGAGGGGCCCCAGGTCCAGGTGCTCTGCAGACCCCAGAGGAGAGGCGCCGGCTCAGGACTGGAGCAGACCCCTCCAGCTCCGCTGCCCCAAGCCCTGTGTGCCACACCCATCCTGTGCTCACAGCAAACCATCCCGGGTTCCAAGAGCAAATTTCCGCCTGCTCCAAAAGTCAGCAGCAGATTCAGCTCAAATGTAATTCTTCCATTTAAAAGTAGGAGCCCAGAAGGCAGTAAACTGGGTTTTAACAGCTTTTTAAAAAAAAAAGTTGGACTGCCAAAATAAATGAAGCCAAGTACGTATGATGAGCGTCTACTCTGCCTCGTGACTAGTCCATGAACTCTTAATTACCCGTTCCGCAGGGTGGGTGTATTCTGAGCAGCCAGTCCCTCTCTGCCTAAAGATGAAAGCAAATGAAGTGGCCCCACCCTGTGGGGACCTCAAAGTGATGCCGCCTCCTTAGGGCAGTGTTTGCTCTGGGGAGCCACTGCAGGGTAGTCATTCGGTCCCACACTAAAAGCTTTTTATCGGAATGCAGCTGAGGCAGGAAGCTGCATCAAGTTGGAACCCAGTCAGGGCAATTTAGTGAGGGCCTGTCTCAAAATGAAAAATGAAAAAAGGGCTGGAGATGTAAGTTCCATGTGAAAGGCCTGAATTCCATCCCCAGCTTTCTTTCTTTCTTTCTTTCTTTCTCTCTTTCTTTCTTTCTTTCTTTCTTTCTTTCTTTCTGTGATACTGGGGATGGATCTCAGGGTCTCAGTCATGCTAGGCCAATGCTTTGCCACTTAGCTATAGCTCAGCCGCTTCCCTATGCTTCTGACTGGCTCCTGATTTTTAAATTTTTTTTTTTTTTGAGATAGGGTGTTTTTATAAAGCCCAGGCTGTCATCCAACTCGTGATCCTCCTGCTTCAGCCTCCCAAGTGCTGGGATAACAGGCGAGTGCATTACTATGCCTGGTGTGGGATCTCGGGTTGGCATCTCCTAAAGTGCACACAAACACGGAGGCATAAAATTGTGCAGGCAGAACCAGGTTACTTGGGGTGGGGAGATCACAAGCTTGAGCCCGGTCTCACAACTTAGCAAGACCCTGTCTCAAAATTTAAAAAATACACAAACAGAGCAGGGGATGCAGCTTAGCGCTACATTGCCCTTGGGTTCTATCCCAATACTGGAAAAAATTATTGTGCGGGCAGCCCTGAGGTTTCAGGGACACCCCAAACCTTACCCAGGGGCCCCAGGACAAGTCTTAAGGTCCTTTCTGCACACCCCGCTACCTTATGTCTCCTCTGGGACAGCGACCTCCCTCCCCTCCCTGCCATTCCTCCTTCCTCTGTTTTTCACCCCATGCCACAGCTGCGTGGGAATCACTAAAGCCGGGGGTGGGGGGGAGTTTTGAGCCAGAGTTGAGATCTGTTTACGAATATTTTCTCCAATGTGTATTTAACTGGGTGACCCAGAAGAGATTCTAGAGATTCTGAAGCCACAATCAGCGACACTTATGGTCTTGTAAAAGACATGAGACCTATATAGTATAAACTAAAATATTCTTTCTCCTTCCTGAATTGTGGACGGTCAACATGGGAAACATGAGCTGGTCTACCGTTTGCCTCACGTCCACCAGGGGGCGCGGCAGGAGAGCCCCGCAGCGCAAAGGGAGCGTTGCGGTGCCGGTCGAGGTCGAGGGGGTACCTGGTCTTTCATGGATCTTGTTGGCTTCACTTTGCCAGAGCGGGTGACATCTGCCAGCAGGGAGATTTCTGAAATTCCATAAATAAGAGGGGAGGGTTGGTGAGGGCGCGGAGCGGAGGCACTGAGCCTGGTCTCAGGGTACAAAGTCCTCTCCTGGAGAGGTCTGCACCGAGGGTAGGAGTCTCGCCTTTTTCAGGAGACAGGTGCACAACACTCTTTGTCCCCCGAGAAGTCTGGCTGCAGTTCAGCAAGCTCCTGACTACTGGCCCTCCTTCAGGGGGCCATGACTGGGATGCCAACAAGACCTTGAGGGTCTGACCACCCCCCGGGGCCTCCAAAAGAATCCCCCACCACCCCGGGGAAGGGTCCACAGGAAGCCCTTGCAAGGACACCCTGCCAGATCCTCACTCACTGGAGTGGTCACACCTCCTGCATCTGCTCTTCATTACCTGTGTGTGTCTCCACATCCGGGGACAACTCGCAGCCAGTTCCCCAAGCTGTGGGAACCTCTGACCACACTCATTCCACCGACGCAGACCTTCACGCCCACAGCATGGTACAGGGACCCTCGCCCTGAGTGGCACTGGCCCGATTTACTTCTAAGAGCAGCCACCCACACAGTAGTGTAGGGATGGGCAGCGGAGTCTGCAGTGGCTGGGACCTGTCCACTACTTCACTAACTAGTGGTGCGACCCTGGGTGAGAGTCTGTTTGCCTCCTGCGCCCCAATTGCCTCATCTGGAAAATGGGATAACAACAGCACCAAATTCGTTGCATTGCTATCCAAATTAAATGAGATCTGGCACAGAGTCAGTGCTAGCTTAGTATTATTTAAATGTGTGTTCCTGAACAGGATTTGTTATTAAAACGAAACCTAGAAGTTCCAGGTTATTTGTGTGCTTAATGCACACTTAAATAAAACCAGCATGATATTGCTCAAGGTGAAGCCAAATTAAAAATGGGTTTATTATTGTCACTGTTGTTGTCTTGGTTTTTATTGGAGACAGTCTCACTATGTAGCCCAGATTGGCTTTTTGATCTTCCTGCTTCAGCCTCTCAAGTGCTGGAATTGCAGTGCTCACTGCCATGTCCAGCTTTTTAAAAATTATTTTTTAAGAGATTGAGTCTTGCAATGTTGCCGAGGCTGGCCTCCAACTCCTGGACCCAAGCCATCCTACAAACGAGTTACATTTGAAGAAGAATATTCAATAAATACAAGCATATGAGTATAGGCGGGTTGCTGGTGTGACAAAAGTGGTGCAAATGGAATCTGCGTGGTGGATTTGGGGAACATGATATCTGTTATTGGATAACACAGTGTCACCATCTACTTTTGGTATAAATATTTGAGGCACCATAAAGGTTGAGAGACTTGTATATTGAAAATCATGGACCCACTTCCTAACTGGAGAAATACATGAAGATGCAATAATTCGAGTCCCCTCACCCCGCTGCTGGAGGGGGCAGCACTTACCCACACCTGTGAGGTAGAGCAGGGTTTGCACTGTAGGGGTCTTAGGTCCATAGTATGAAATTTGAACCTACAAAACAGCAGCAGAGCATGAGCGACTTCTCTTAGTCATTCAACAAACAGCAACCTGAAGCCTGCTCCCTGCCAGCTCAGATGGGCTGAGCTCAAATGACCACACTGTCTTAAAAGAAGGTCGTATGGGAGCAGAAAAGGAGGGACTTACTCTGCCTGGGAAAGGGGGCCAGGGAGGGTTTGCAGAGTACCTCCTGAGTAGATTTGGGGGGTGGGGAGCAGAGGGTTGGCAGATGGAGCTGGTGTGGAGGAAACGTTAGGGGAGAGGGCTGGTTATGAACCACAGGTCGAGCTCCAGCAAGCAGAAAAGTTGGAGGAAAAACCTCAGGTCGCCTCCCTGCGCACCTGGGAAACAGGAAGTCCCGGCGTCTTCTGGCAGGTGCAGCTAAGATTTCCAAACCCCGGTCCCTTTGTCCAAGTAGCCAACTCCGACAAGGGCTAGGTGTGGCTCAGAGGCAGAGCGCAGGCGCTTAGTTTGTGCCACTTGCGGCGTTCAGGCCCTGTAGCCCCGCCCCAACCCAGGAGGACATATCTGATTGGCCCGGCTGCCAGAGAAGGGCGGGGCTTCTGTTGACACGCCCAGGCAACATGGCGGCAGGGCTTCCCCTGAGCAAAGCAAAGATAGAGGGTCTGGCCCCATCCTGTTGGCATGAGGGATCCAAGGACGTGCCGTGCCTTGTGGCCTCTTGCTGTCTGGGCCCCCTGCCTCTCGTGTACTCCTTGGATCCAGTCTCATTGCTCTGGCAGCCTGTGGGATCTCTAATTTAGAGTACGAATGTGGGCTTGTTACTCCCAGGCTGAAAGCTTTGCTTTGGCTTCTTGTTACCCTCAGAAAATGAGGTCCTCGATACCAAGGCCTTTACGCCGCCCCTCACCTCTGCCTCCGGCACCTTTCTTGTCCGACAGATGTCCTTGGTTTCCCCAGTGTGTCTCCACAGAGTGTGCACATGGCCACCTGACCCATGGCTCCTACTTCTCTTTCCCTCTTACCCTTCAGCCCGCTACTTATTCCAGAAGTTTTCCCTGACCACCCCTAGCTAGATACCCAAGCTCTGTGACAGGGCTTGGTCCCCAGGGAAGAGCCTGCCGAGCTTGTTCCTCCAGCATCAAGCGGCTGTTGGCTCAAATCTCTGTGGGGAGCCCGAAAGGTGTTGTTGGGACCATCTCGGTCCAAGAGGGCATGGTGGGTTCCCATGGTGGTTCCCCAAACATACCCCAGTTCCTGAATTCCTGTGAACATGACCTTGTTTGGAATAAAAGAGTCTCTGCAGAGGAAAATGGGTTAAATATCTTGCACTGAGAAGATCACCCTGGAATATCCTGGTGGGCCCTGAATCCAAAGACAAGAGCCTTTGTAATAGAGGAACAAGGATTACAGGACAGGGAGGAGGCAAGGTGACCCATCAAGGCAGAGTGGTGTGGTGCCACCACATATCATGAGATGCCGATCACCACTGGAAGAAGCTGGGAGCGGAATGTGGCCCTTCTGACACTTGGATCTCAGATCTCTGCCATCTAGAACCAGGAGCATACATTGCTGTTGCCTTAAGCTAGCTGGTAATTTGTTGTGGTAGCCACAGGAAACTAAGACAGGAATGGAGCAGGGTTCCTTGGAGCTCCCCCTCTGTGGCCCTCTGAGGCCTCTGTGCCATGTGTAATGATGTTTGCTTACTTGTCTGTTACCTGACCTCCCCCCCAGGATGGCAAACTCCCCTGGCTCGCTGATTTCTGTTTTCCTGGTGCCCAGCAGGGTCTGGCATGTGTTCGGAGTTTATTAAACATTGGCTGAGTGGATGGACTGAATCAAGACCCTGGCCCCCAGAAACTCCAGGCAGCCTTGAGTTACTGTCCATGGGACCCTTTGATGGAAGAAGCCATCCGGAGATTTTCCAAAGGGAAGAAGGCTCTGTGGGGCTGGCGCTGTGCCAGCATGGGTGTGGCTGCTGGCTGGCTGATGCGTTTCCACACATGCCACAGCTGTCACACTCACCTTCTGGTCACCTACGCTACTGCTGGCAGCTTTCATCCTCAGGGTCACCTCCAGGTTAGGGTCCAGGGGCCATTTGGAGGAACCTGTGGGATTCTTCTTGGTTGGGGAGCTGTTGGTGACATCCACAACCACTCCTGGTGGGGCACGGATGCTGAAGGATGTGCAATTCTTGGGGGCAGAGCTGTGGAAGGGACAGAGGGGGCAGAGAGACCCAATGAGGAAGGGCTTGGCCCAAGATGGTTCTCCTTGGGATTCCTGCCTTCCCCAGCTGTAAACTCAGGCACCAAGCAGAGCGCACTTTATTCACAAAAGCACGAGGAGGTTGTCAGGAGGTGATGAGGAAAAGAAGAAGATCTGGGGTACTTACACTTGAACTAGAAGACAACAGAGGAAAGTACACACCAAAGGGCCCCTCCCTGTCATGTATGCATAGAGCAGTGTGCACACCCAGAGATTTTATACACACCAGTATGCACATACAGGGTTGTATACATACAAAAAATCACACGAACTTTTGCTTCTGAAATTGTGGCTGACCAAATACTCCTGAGGATCTTCTTATAGAACGTTTGGATCACAGACAAAATATATTTTTCAAAGCATTGGCAAGCTTATAAAAAGTAAGAGGAATCTCCCTGGGTCAGCCTTCTCTTTGTGCACACACACACGTGCAGACACACACCACCAGCAGGAGTACCCACGCACACACAGCATGGTAAATTGAAGAACAGCCGAAGATGAGCCAAGAGAAGGGGGTGTGTATTTTAACATCAGACAAAATAGGTTATTAGTCATAGCCCACTGTCTTGGTTGCTGAGACAAAATACCTGATGATTAAATACCTGATGATTAAAATGACGGAAGGAAAGGTTTGTTTAGCTCACAGTTTGTGGAGGTTTCAGTCCATAATCTGCTGGGTCCAAGGCAGAGTGGCTCATGGCAGAGGACAGCAGCTCATGGCAGCAGAAAACAGCAAAAGTAATAAAAGCAAAAAGGGAGGAGTGTGCAGAGAGGACTCTTTCTGCCCCATACGTATGTGAGCCACACACACCTATTCCCATAATCCCAGCATTAGACCATGAATTAATCACAAATTCTAGAATCCCCCCGCACAACTGCATGAGGCTTTGGGGGGCATCTGAACACATAACACCCACATTGTTATCAGTAGAGATCACAACCTAATGATATAAGATTCAAATCACCTAAAAGATATTCGCAAGTGGTATGCATCTAATAACATAACCTTGACACTCACACACGTATCTCAAAGATAAGGTATCAAAAGTCATTCAGAAAGAAAAGTCAGACTACTCAGAAAGAGATATATATTAGATTGACAGCAGACTTGTCAATAGTGGCAATGAAGTCTAGGGTGCAATTGAATACGTCTTCATAGAATTTTGAGATAGCAACGGTTAATTCAGAGTTGTGTACCCTCCCCCCATTATTTTTAGACAAGGTCTTGATATATTTCCCAGACTGGTCTTGAACTCCTAAACTGAGGTGATCCTCCTGTTTCAGCTGGAAACACAAGCATATACCACCATGTCCAACAGCACCCCTTCAACCTTTTAATAAAGACATTTTCAGGTGAACAAAAGTTGCTATTTAAAAATCAATAGACTTTGACTAAAGCAACTTCTGAAGGCATAGTTTTGGAAGAGGGTCACCAAGGCCAGAGGATGGTACAGGAAAGAATGGTAAACAAGTAAAATGGTAAATCTCTTAGCAAATCTATTTAAAAATTTTTTTTCTTATTTTAAAGATAGTAAAATCCAACAAAACATAACAGAACAAAGTCAATCAAAACAAAGCAGTAGAACTCGTACAGAACTTCAAAGAAAGATACTATAAAAACCATAGATACTATAGTGTATCGTGTTGTTTTCTGAATAGTTGACCATTCCATCAGGTATAGTAAAATCAAACCAAAATCAAAATACACAAAAACCAATAAAAACAGGATATGAGATGATGCAAAAAAAAAAAAATAAAAAAAAAAAAAAGAAAGAAAGAAAGAAAAAAGAAAAAGAAAAGAAAAAAAGAAACAAAAATTAATCAGAATAAAGCAAAACAATGAGAACAACATTGGGCCTCAAAGACAAGACAGAGGAAAATCTCCCATATTTGCTACATCGTGTACTGTCATCTTCCCAAGAGATGCTCAGACTGCCAGCCCCAGGCCTGCAAAATCAACCAAACAATACAAGCATTTAGTTGCTTTATGTGCCTTAGTTGCTATCAAGTTAGTCGGTCCTCTGAACCAGTAGGTTGCTGTGGAGGGGAGCTTGATTCTTAGCCCATGTGCTGGTAGTCGTACAGGAGGCACATCTTTCTCTCCCTGGAGTCCACACCAGTCACACAGTCACCAGGAAGGCAGGCTAGTTTTCTTCTGGTTGGAGCCTTCCTGCCCAACATGGCGGGTTCTCAAGAGGCACATCTTTCTCTCTTAGCAAATCCCAGCACTCAGGAGGCTGAGGTAGGTGGAGCATGGTGAGTTTGAGGCTGGTTTGGGCTACAACATGTGTGCAAGGCTGGCCTGAGCTACATAGTGTGACCCTGCCTCAGAAAACTAGGGCTGGGAGTTTGGCTCAGTGGCTTAAGTGCCTGCCTGGCAGGTGTGAGGTTGTAAGCTTGATTCCTGGTGCCACACACACACATACAAAATAAAAAAAAAAAAAAAAAAAAAAAAAAAAAAAAAAAAAAAAAAAAAAAAAACAAAAAAAAAACTTAGTGTTTTCTTGTAAAGCCAAACATTAGCCAATCAAACCCAGCAATTCCACTCTCAGACCAACATTTTGGAGATTTTTTCCATGTGTGCATTAAGAGACATGCTCATGACAGTTTGGAGCATTCCTTTCTGTCCTGGTGAGCAATATAGTACATTCCAACACCCACAGACAGAGGAGAGGCTAAGAAAGCATAGTGGAGCTGGGCATGGTAGTGCATTCCTGTAATCCTAGCACTCAGGAGGTTGAGGCAGGAGGACCACCACAAATTCAAGGGCTGTATAGTGGGTTCAAGGTCAGCCTGAAACACATAGTGAGACTGTCTCAAAAAGCAAAAAACCAAACCAAAACAAAAAATATTGTGGCTGAATCACAGTGTGTGGACTCCCTAGAGATGCAGAACTCACTTCA
>RJWM01048569.1:0-11435 GCA_004363535.1 Dasyprocta punctata
TGTGAGAGTTTAGTGCTATAAATTTCCCTCTGAGGACTGCTTTCATTGTATCCCACAGGTTCCGGTAATTTGTATTTGCATTTTCATTCAATTGTAGTATTGTTTAATTTCTTCTTTAACTTCTTCTGTGACCCATTGGTTGTTTAGGAGAGTATTATTTAATTTCCATGTGCTTATGCAGTTATTGTAGGTTTTTTGTCATTCATTTCCAATTTTGTTGCGCTATGGTCAGATAATATGCATGGAATTATTTCAGTTCCTTTGCATTTACTTAAGCATGCTTTGTGGACCAGTATATGACCTATTTTAGAGAATGACCCATGTGCAGCTGAGAAGAATGTGTATTCTGATGTTGATGGGTGGAAAACTCAGTACACATCTACTAGGTCCATTTGTTCACAGGTTTGATTCAGTTCTGTTATTTCTTTGCTGATTTTTTGTTTGGTTGATCTGTCTGTCTGTGACAGTGGGGTGTTAAGGTCCCCTGTTATAACTGTATTATTTATTTGGTTTTTCATGTCTGTTAAGAATTGTCTTACATAGTTGGGTGCTCCCATATTCGGTGCATATATATTTATGATTGTAATCTTTTCCTCTTGAAGTTTTCCCCTAACAAGTATGTAGTGACCTTCTTTATCTCTTTTGATCATTTTCAGTTTGAAGTTCATATTGTCTGCAGACATAATAGCTACCTCTGCTTTTTTCTGGGTTCCTGTTGCATAGAGTATTGTTTTCCAGCCTTTGATTTTTAGTCTGTGAATTTCCTTTTGAGTGAAATGTGTTTCTTGTACACAGCATATTGTTGGACTTTATTTCTTAACCGACTCTGCTAGTCTGTTTCTTTTTATTGCTGAGTTGAGACCATTTACATTGATTGGTATATCTGATATGTACTGGCTCATCCCTGTCATGATATCTTTCTGTTGTTGGTTTTCTACATTTTCTGTTTAATTATTTGCCCTGCTTAGTGGTTTCCTTTTGTTATTGTTCTTAAGATTGTAGCTGCCTTTGTGTCTTTCTAGAGTGTCTTTCAGTACTCTTTGTAGTGTTGTATTGGTGGCCATAAATTTCTTCAGTTGTTCTTTGTCATGAAAGTATCTTATTTCTCCATCAATTTTTAAGGATAGTTTTTCAGGGTACATCAATCTGGGTTGAAAGTTGTTTTCTTTCAGGATTTGAAATACTTCACTCCAAGCTCTTCTTAACTTAAAGGTTTGTGTTGAGAAGTCTGCCATGATTCTGATAGGCTTTCTTTCATAGGTGATCTGCTTCTTTTCTCTGGCAGCTTTTAGTATTTTGTTCTTGTGCTGTATTTCTGATACCCTTATTATTATATGTCTGGGTGAGGATTTATTTTGGTTATGGTTAGTTGGAGTTCTGTATGCCTCAGTTACCTGTATTTCAGATTCTCTTTCCATGTTTGGAAAGTTTTCTGCTATTATTTCTGTGAATAGTCTTTGGAAGTCATTAGTATTGACCCCTGCTTTTTCATTTATGCCTATTAATCTTATATTACTTCTCTTGGCATTGACTTGTAGCTGTTGAATTGTTGTTTTTTGGTTCCTTACTATTTTTAAGAGATCTTTTCTTTCATGGCCATAAGCTCCCATGCTGTCTTCAAGATCTGAGATTCTATCTTCAGTTTCATTCAAGTGGTTTTTCAAACTTTCCATGGAATTTTTCATTTGCTGCATTTCCCTTTGCATCTGTTTCATGCATTCTGTTTGTGTCTTATATTGTTCATTCAAAGTTCCATCTTTTTCTTAAGTTCTTCTATTTTTTATCTTGCTCTTCTTTAGATACACACAATATTTCTTTAATAATGATTCTCATTTCATTTTTTAGTTCAGAGATTATTTCTGATTTGAGTTTCTCTGTAGCTTCATCGAGCTATTTCTTTACTGCATTTTCTATCATTTTAGAAAGTTCAGTTGTGTGACTCCCAGTCTTCCATTTCAGTGTCTCTTGGGTTTGTTCTCAGTAGGCTGGGGGATTGAGACTGCCTCTTGGTCTTTTGTTTTGTCATTTTCTTCTGAAACCTGTGTGGCTCTGTGTCCTGCGAGGCTGACCGGGCATTCCCCTGGTGGGTTGCGCTGAGTCGCTGGACTGGGTAGAGCTGGATCCTCTGTGTAGCTAGTGAGGGCGCACTCCTGGAGTGTGCTGGTGGAGCCTCCACCTTACTGGATGGGGGCCAAGGCCTCCGGGTTCTAGGCAGCTAGGCAGAGCTTACCCTGGAGTGAGGCGCCATCTGGACCCTGAGTCTGGCTGCAAGGAGTTCAGAGCCTCTGGAGTGCCAGGCAAGCCTGGGTGAGTCCCAGGCCTACAGTGCCAGGGCCTTGCTCCTGGCTGGGTGGGCCTGAAACCTCTCTAGGACCCATGGCGCTGGCCGCTCCACTGAACAATGGAGCTTGCTCAGGCCCTAGGCTCTGGTGGGCAGAGCCCAAGCTCTCCTAGGCCCTGCAGCTATGCTGGCCAGTCCCTGATGAGCAGCTCTGGGGTCCTGGGCTGTGCTGTGCTCAGTACCTCTGTGTCCTGCGAGGCTGGCCGGGCCTTCCCCTGGTGGGTTGCGCTGAGTCGCGGGATCGGGTAAAGCTGGATCCTGTGCACAGCTAGTGAGGGCACACTCCCGAAGTGTGCTCTAAAAACTTATTTTTCTTTAGAGACATTTCATACATTTTTCTACTTCCTAATGATTTTTCAGCAAAAGTATTTAAAGTACTATGTATTTATGCCTATGGGTGTCTGGGAACCAAACTGTGTGCTGCTGAATTCTTTAGTATTGAATTCCTTGTAAAGATCTGTCTTGGTCATTGGCTCCAACTGATTGTATTGATACTGACTGAGCTAAGCAGCAATCCAGTGAATGAACTTGCATTGGTTACCCACAGCAATGATTATGGGAGGGAGAGTGTGTCGGTATACCCAATTGCTGGGACCTGTACAAAATTCACATTGACTGAGCAAATTGAAATATATTCTTTGCTCTCTTACTCCTAGCATGGTACAAGTATACCATCTGATTGACCAAAGAGTGTTTCCAGAAACTGTTACTTCATTGTAGCCGACTAACCCAAACGCCATAGAGTTACTTTATGAAGCCATTGCTTGCTACAGTGGTGTAAGTTAGCAAACAAAGTCCCAAGGCATTGGCATTCAGACCACAAGAACCATTATATGAGGTTGTTTTGTGTTTTAAATGGTGCTGTGCATTGCATGAGAGTTTACGTGTCCCCATCAATTTCTATTTCGATATACAACACAAACTTAGAAATTCTTTGAGGATAAAAATTAGTCAAGCTTCCGCACATAGACTTTAGAAAAAAGTAATGCTATTGTAGATGCTATGAACTGCATCAAGCCTCTCACTGAAAGCCCTCTAATGTCCTGGCTCAGTGAGGCCTGTATGCTGAATGAATGTTTGGGAGCTATAGAAAAAGCGACTGGGGTGGAGAATACAGGAAAGGGAAAAGTCTTCACTGAACACTTAAACTATGCTGCATATGGTTTAAAAACTTTGAAACTGCTTTGTAGGTGGAATTTAGAAAGCTTTGGAGATGCAGATTAGAGAAGCCCTCATGCTCTAAGATGAACTTCAAAGGAGAGTGTTGTCAAATCTCTGAAGACCAAGATGCCAATGGTAATGCAGCCAGTAAAGATGAAGCTCATGTGCTTTCAGTTGGAAAGAGCAACTGCACTTGAAGTTGGATTTCAGGTCGTGTGTGTTACATTCCGGCAGAAAATTTATGTACTCTTTGCTCACATCCTCAGACTTTGTTGGCTATTGAGATTAAGTTTGATGCACTAAACCGGGTGCGTTGGCACACGCCTTTAATCCCAGCACTCGGGAGGCTGAGGTAGGAGGAGCGTTGTGAGTTCAAAGCCGGCTTGGGCTACAATGCGAGCGCAAGGCCAGTCTGAGCTACATAGTATGACCCTGCCTCAAAAAACTAGGGCTGGCAGTTTGGCTCGGTGGCTTAAGCATCTGTCTGGCACCCGTAAGGTTGTGAGTTTGATCCCTGGTGACAGAACAAAAAATTTGATGCACTAATTAATCTCATGGAAGAAATTTTACATCTGTACATTGTCCAGGCTGTTCCATGAGTATTGTTGCGGGCCTTTAGCAAGCTCTGCATTGTGAAATAAAAAGAAATTCCATGACTGAGTAATTTTTAAACTTTTCATTTTCCGCAAAAAAGTAATCTCCTGCAAAGTTAGGGGTTATAAACTTACGGCAGAGGAGAGCTTGCGTGCTGAAAATATTTGAGTGAATAAGAAGCCACAACCAGGCATTATAGTGCACACCTGTAATACCAGTATTTCAGAAGGCTGAGACAAGAGTCTTTCTGGAAGTTCAAGGACAACCTGGACTACATAGCAAGGCACTACCTCAAAGCAACAACAACAAAAAGCGAGAAAAGAAAGCCATTTACTTTACATACTGATCAGAGAAATGGGTCTTGAGAGCCTCAGAGGTAAGAAGGAATAGCAACATCCCATAGTGCTGCCTTAAAATGGAAAAACTTTGGTCTGAGAAGAGAGACTCAGGCTAAGCTGCTGGTGAAGAGCTGCCTAGGAAATTGAATTCCCTGGATTAAGATCACTTTATTCAGCCATCCAGGCAATGGCAAGGCTGTGCAACATTGATGCAAAAGGGCATGAGTACTGTTGGAGCTGGTGGCATATGCTGGCATCATCATAGGGTCCTGGTTTTATGAGTATGCAGAATGCAAGAGTTCATGGATATTGCAGTTTCCATTGGGATTTCAGAAGCAGGCCTAGGAGTCTGGTCAGTGCACCGATGAGAAGGCAGTGTGTAAAGTTGTGAGAGTGAACATGAAAGTGCAGTGCAGACCTCAAAATATTGGAGAGGGAAGAGATATGGACAGTCTGCAGAAAGTCAAAAGGAGTGAACACACCTGGACCAACAGAGACGAGATTGACAAGGGCTACATCACACAGAATACTTTGGTGATGGTCCATCAAAGCTCCTTGGAATTTGTATCTCATAACAGCTAACCCTGGGTACTGAACATGAAGCTATAGGCATTATTGTTTGCCCTAAAGGTTTCAGTCTTACTTTGCTCTCATTTGTTTCTGTCTTCCTATTATTTGCTTTTTCAATGGGAATAGATGCCTTATGCTTTTGAATATCAACAGTGTTTTACTTTCCTTTTTAGTTTTATAGGGGGTCACTGCTAAGTGTTTGCAGATTTTCTAAGACATGGTAGCTGAGATCGCACTGCACTGAGGCCTCAGCCCTTGTTCTCCCTCTCCAGGAATGGGCTCCAAGTCCCTCAGTGAGATAAAGGGCAACAAGAACTTGGGGCTTCAACAGAAGTACACATCTATGTGATGCCATCCATAGCTCCAGGCAGTGTAGAAGGTCTCCTATGATGAGGTCACTCCTGCTTTGGGGGAGAGCTAAACTGTGGAGAGTGGTGGCTGCCTCAGTCGCCATAGTTGTGATTATCACAGACTCCTCGTGAGGACCATGACCTGTTCCATCACTACCACTTTGCCTGACCAGGAGGTGGTAACTGATTTTCATAGTGCGTATGTTTTCTATCCTCTGGGGACTAGTCATGCAAAGGTAGGATCCTGAATAAATTGAAAGGAGTCTTTCAATCAGGTGGAGGACTGAAGTGGGGGTGGAAGGGATCTGAATTCTGAAGACATGGAGATAGTGGAGCTGAGGCCTCCTCCTTCATCACAAGGAGAAAATGAAGTACTCTCAAATAGCTAAATAGAAGCCTCTTCTTTGAGGGAAAACTGAGTCTCTTTTCCATAAACAGATCGTGGTACAGCAACAAATTTTAAACATTAAAGATAATCCTGAGTCTATACACATATTCTTGTGATTTGCTGAAGGCCTCTCTTCCTGCTTAGGAGTTTTCTTGAGTCTATATATAGGGCTTATCAATTCCATCAGAAATAATTGCCCATGGTCAAAATACTATTCTAATAAGTGAGGATTAAACATGGGCACAACATATGAAGATCCTTGCACTCACAGCAGTTACATTCTAAAGAGATGGAGAGCGATGTATGCAATGGTTAATGAAGCCAAGTGATTACATAAACTCTATATTACATCAGAGCATGATGAATAGTATAGTAATAATTAAACCAGGAGGGGGAAGGAGATTGAAACATCACACTGCCTTGGGATGATTCAATTTTTAACAGGTTGGCCAAGGGAAATTTTGCCATAAAGATGAGAATTAAGGGAACAAAGCTTGAGGCATGAAGTGCTTGAGGACTGAGAGACCCAGGTCACCAGAGGATGTGTGCAAAGCTGCTGAGGCAGGACTCTGTCTAGGAGTTGCAAGAATCTCTAGAGGAATTGTTGGTGAGGCTGCAATGGAGTGAGTACAAGAGAGAAAGAGGAGAGGAGTTTAGGGATGCGGTGAAACAACATCAGAGTAGAAACATGTGCCAAAACAAACTTGGACTTTTAGTCTGAATGAGATGGAAAGTGTTAGAGCAGTTTTTATTAAAATATTCACATTACATTAGGCTTTTCCATGGACAAATGACTTTTCTTGACTATGAAGAACAAGGAGGAATACAAAGGGATACTGCAAAGAAAGATAGGATGGTGGTCACACCAGGCTGATGTCTTTGGTGATTTGGTGTGGCAGGTAAGGGTCACTCATGAACAGTCTCCACACGGACTCTGTTCTCTGAAAATGGTGACTGCAGTATGTAAAATCCTACTCTGGGAGCGTCTTGTGAAAATACCCAACTGAAATACTGAGAAAACTTCAATATGTAGGAAAAAGCAGATAATTTACACTTGATTACTTTTTCTTCCATACGTTTTGTCACATGGAAATAAGTTTCTTGGCATGGTGGCTTTTCAATAAGTATTAAATCTTCCATGTTTTATACTCCAATACAGTATCTTAGAATTCAATTTTTTTTTATTCATTGGTAAACACAGAAGGGATGCAAGCACTCTCATGGTTTAAATTTGGATTCTTGATTTGATTATATGAATGTCACCCAACTCATCACAGTTGGTATAGAGTACATGAACAAATTAGTGGGGAGCAGAGTCAAAAATCCAATGATTTGAAACTGAGATGTACCTTGAGTCTAGAGGAAAGGCTATGACCATCCATTCAGTGCAGTCTGGGCTGTTGACCTACTTGGTGTGTTTCTTCCATCTGCTCTGAATAGCTCCATACTGCTGGCAGCCACAGGTGCAGAGCAGTGGAAAGCAGGTAGCACATGTGAAGATCGTGTTGAGGGTTTTGTCCTTACAGAGGTACTCACTGGCTACCATGGGTTTTCCCCTAGAGTGTTGTTTTGTATGAAAAGTGTTGATGGAGTCACACTGAAATATATTCATATCAGAAAATCAATGAAGAGTAGTCATAGAGACAACTCACTTACATAGTCTTGTAAAGAAAGGTTTGACCCATTTGCAGATCATTTTACTCACACACTTATTACTTGTACTAGTTTCTTAGTGTAGGTACAATTGACCTGACAGAATTTAAGAATAAAAGATAGATCAGCTTAGTGTTTCAGAGATTAAAGTCAGTTGTTATTTGAGTCAAAAGCAGAAATATCACAGTGCAAGAAAACGAGAAAGAAAAGGTAACTAGACTATGAGAACCAGGAAACTCAGAGTAAAAGATGAGCCAGCAAGGAAGTGGTAAGGAGAAGATACGGTCCCCAGTGTCACACGTGCATGCCTTAATCCAACACACCACAGAGTTACTGATACCTTACCCACCTGTCATGACTAAGGAGATTTATAATTAAGAGTATCGCATGAAGCCAGGCGTGGAGGTGCACGCCTTTAATGCCAGTACTCGGGAGGCTGAGGTAGGAGGGGCAGTGTGAGCTTGAGACTGGCTTGGGCTACAACGTGAGTGCGACCCCCCATCTCAAAAAATAAATAAATAAATAAATAAAATAAATAGGACCGGGGGTTTTGCTCAGTAGCTTAAGCGTCTGCCTGACGGGCGCGAGGTTGTGAGTTCAATTCCCGGTACCGCAAAAGAAAACAAAAAATAAAAGTATCACATGATTCCAGGTAATGTTTCTCTTGCAGGATTAGTAGTGTGCTGAAAGACAGAGAAGCCGGGCGTGGTGGCGCACGCCTTTAATCCCAGCACTTTGTAGGCTGAGGTAGGGGGAGCGTTGTGAGTTCGAGGCTGGTAGTGCGACCCTGCCTCAAAAAACTAGGGCTGGGAGTTTGGCTCAATGGCTGAGGCGCCTGTCTGGCAGGCGAACTTGTGAGTTCAACCCCCGGTCCCTGGAAAAAAAAAAAAGAGAGTTTCAACTTGCGCAGAGAATAATGCAAGAAACCGAAGTGAACAGTCTGAAGTCTTTCGGTTTCTCTGCCGCGACACCATGAAATCATTTATTCCATTATCGCATTCCCCCTCTGGACGGGCGTGCTCTGGCAGAGCGTTGTGAGTTGGAGGCGGGCTTTAGCTACAACGTGAGCCTAACGGCGGCCGGAACTACATAATGGGACCCTGCCTAAAAAAAAAAAAAAACAAAAAAAACCAGGACTGGGAGTTTGGCTCAGTGACTTAAGCGCCTATCTGGCAGGCGCGAAGTTGTGAGTTCAACCCCCGGTGCCGCAAAAAAAAAAAAAAAAAAAAAAAGAAACTAGGGCTGGGAGTTTGGCTTAGTGGCTTAAGCGTCTGTCTGGCAGGCACGAGGTTGTGAGTTTGATCCCCAGTGCCACAAAAACAAACAAACAAGCAAACATTCCCCCTCTGGCATATATGTACTTACTTTCATTAAAATGAGTAAATTGAGATATACTGTGTGAGGAAGTCTTTTCAAATTACCTTACTGCAAATTTTTACCACTCACCATATCTAGCCCTCCCTGTATTCGTTGTGTTCTGGCACTGCCGGAACTCATGATGTTCTCTTACAATATTTCTCCACAGTATTTAAATCCCGGAACTGTCTTGAGACACTGTGACCCCATTTTAATTGGCAACAACCAGAAGAGTCCCCTGGGCTTAGTAAAAAGACAGGACAGCCCGTAATGGTCGTGCATGCCACTAATCCCAGACTTGAGGAGGCTGATGCAGGAGAATCACATAGATTTTGCAACATCTGGAAAGCAGACTAAATCACACTGAAACCCCCAGAAAGGAGACGCTACTCTGCAAAACCTGGAGAAAACACTGTTCAAAGCAAGGATGGGCGGGTCAGCATAAGAAATGGATCTTGAAAACTCTTGGTTACACTCTACCATTTGATTTTCACTTACACTTGTAAAGATTGGTTTTTCTTGTCAATCTTAGTTTAGAGGGCGAGCAAGGAGCAGGAGCAAATCAATGTCGAGGGGCGGGCTGTGTGGACTGTCCAATCAGGGGGCCAAGGGGGAGGGCTCTGTTTCCCCGCGCGGAACTCCAGATCCTGAGCACGTTGCGAGGATTCCGGCTAGCCGGTGAAACTTCGCTGGTTTGGGATTTGTACAGGCTGCAGGCTGTAGGAGAAGGGCCGTGGGGAGACCTTCAAGCCACACAATGGTGAGGTGTGGGATGGGTGCCCTGAGATGGATCGGGAGGGGACGGGGCTGAGGTCCGGGTGGAAGAGGTAGGAACAGCAATGGCGGCTGGAACAGCTCTGCGCGCTCCCGAAAGCCGCCCCTCCCCCAACACCATCTCTGCGCTGTGTATCCTCCGTCCTCCGGCGCTCAGCACTCTGTTTTCCCAACTGTTGCCGACTCAGAGTGCAGTCTCAGGCAGCCACAGACCTCAGTTGGGTCATCAGCTGAACATGGAGAATGGGAGTTGTGCAGAGACTTTGTAAGAGAAGGAATGAGCTGGGGGAGCTGTGGTGTGCTGCCTCCCTAATCTCATCCCTTGATGTTTGCATTGTGCAGAACCTTCAACACAGGACTGTTGCCTTTAAGTGGATTTCCCACACTTTTTCACAATTTCTTTTCCAATTTGAGATCGGGTCTAAGTTGCCAGACTGTATTGAACCTTTTTGCCTGATTTTTTGTTTTTGTCTCTGTAGTTTGATTTTTGATATAGGGTGTAGCTATTAAGTTCACGTTGGGCTTGAACTTACTATGTTGTCCAGCCTGACCTCAAAGTCAGGTGATCGTTTTGCCTAGGACTGGCAGGTGCTGGGAATTACAGACCTGCACCACCTCACCTGGCTTGTAGTGAACTTTTGATCTTTTTTTTTTTTAAATTTAAGCGGAAAAAAAAGACATATATAACAAAGACAAAAAAACCCAAAACAGACAAACAAACGACTAGAGTAAATGCACAACAGTAACATTACAGGTTTACAAAACAGGTTAATAGAAACTTGACAGTGGTTGCAATATTGCGTATCATTATCTTTATTTTTTTTAATATTTTATTAATAATAAAAGACAAGACAGAAGAGAATCCCCCATACATGCTACGTTTCCCACTGTAAAGAGATGCTTGGGTTGCTGACCAGAGACCTGGCCAAATCTACAAAACAAAAGTTAGTTGATGTTCCCTGGTTGCTATCAATTTAGCCAGACCTCCAAAACAGCAGCTTGCTGGGGGGGGGCGGGGGGGGGCGTGTAGTGTTTGTCCCTGATTCCAGGCCCGCGCGCCGGTGCCACTCAGGCCGGGCAGCCCAGGCGGGCCCCGTGAGGGAGGGGCCCTCTCGTTCTCCTCCGAGGTCAGGACCCCAGAAGGCAGTCCATACTTGCTTCCTGATCTGTGCCTGCGCCGCTTAGGCCGGGCAGCCCAGGCGGGCCCCGTGAGGGAGTGGCCCTCTCGTTCTCCTCCGAGGTCAGGACCCCGGAAGGCAGTCCATACTTGCTTCCTGATCTGTGCCTGCGCTGCTCAGGCTGGGCGGCCGGGTGGGCCCCCGCGTATCATTATCTTTAAAATGGTTGTTTACATTAACAGGTATAGACATGTATAATTGATCTAATCATATCAGTATTAATTGTTCTTACTCGATAACGAATACATTCAGCAGTGTGTTCGTTTTAGTTCTCTTACATATACATATATACAGATTTATATCTTTTCCTTTTCCCTTCCCTCTTTCCCCCTTTTCCCTTCTCAGTTACTTTTGCTCTTTGAGCTGTTTTGTACCCTTCCATAGTATTTATTATAGATTTTGGATCATATATACTTTTTCAGTTTCTTACACTAGGGAGACAATACAGTATTTACACATGTGGGTTTGATTTATTTCACTTACGAGTATGGTCTCAAGTCATGACAATTTACTTATAAAAGTCTCAATGCAACCTCTCTTAATAGCTGAGTAGTACTCCATTGTATAAAAATACCACATCTTTTTTATCCACTCTTTGATTCATGGGCACTTGGGTTGTTTCCAAGATCTGGCTATTACAAATTCTGTTGCTATAAACATGGGTGCACAGATATCACTGTGGTATGATGTTTTCAATTCTTCTGGGAAAATGCCCAGAAGAGGGATAGCTGG
>RJWM01048570.1:0-11437 GCA_004363535.1 Dasyprocta punctata
TGACACACAGCACTGTGACTTCTGGTGCAATAGTTATATTACGTTTAATCATTCAACTTATTGTTTGATCACAAGTTTTGATCATACAGAAAATATCCACTGTTCACTTCCATCGTTTACTTGTACTTCATTTCTATGGCAGTTGAGATCTTTAACATCGCAGCATTCATTTCCAGCTAGAAGTTATATAGAGGATAGTGTTCAAGTCTTTTATTGAGGAACAATGCAATTTCTTCATTATTATAATTGATGTCACAATTATTTGTTTATAACATTTTACATTTTTCACAATTCATATGATCTTTACATTTAGCTGGCATAGGTTGAAGTTTATCATCTAATTTTTAGAATCACTGTCCTTGGATTCTCTAATTTGTTTTCTATGTCCATAAAAACGTTGAGTAGATAATTTGCAAAAGGTTGGCTCTTTATAACAGAAGACAGAGATTTACAATCCACTGCAGAAAAGGAATAACTGTTTTTTAAATGTATTTCATTTTACTTCAGTGTTATATTTATGTCTAAGTACAGGAAGCTATATTCAGGTCTTTAGCTCTGAAATATATCATGACCACTTTTAAACCTCTTTTTTAAAATATTGTGTCAAGGACTACTGAAGTCATTAATGTGCCCTGGGTAGACTATAAACTGTGATCCTTCTTCCTCAGATCCTAGTTATCTTTGCTTTTACAAGATTCCACATTAATGCCTATTTTACAATATCTCCCAAAATATATATAGATTCCTCTGAGAGATGTGTATACATTTTTAAGTCAGATGTCTTCTAATTGATCGAATTCAAGGGTGCCACCTCTATTATGATAAAGTAAGTGTAAACATACTCCCTAGAAGCTGAAGAAGTAATACAGGAGTTGATGATATGTGTTTTCAGTTTTTTCTTCCATTTCCATTTTTGGGATAGAAAACAAAATCCTGCAAATATCCTTCAAATGGCAGTTGCATAGCGTGTTAATCTTCTTCTGTCAGAAAGATCTATTACCCAAGAAAAATAAAGCATATTTTGATGCTAGTCATATTAATCATGGATTAAAATTGCACAGAATTCCTGACTGCCAACCAGGTAGTTTTGGAGCTTAAAATCAGAGGAGTAACCATTTGTAGACCAAAAGTCCTGTCAATAGAGCAGGGCTATAACAGAGGCATCAGCTTAGACTCCCTTCAGCAGTTCACCCGCTCTGCACTTCTGCCAGAGGAAAGGCCACTCCATCATGGTGCGGATTCTCCTTCCCTTTCTGTCCCTCGGTCTGACTTGTCCTGAGGAAATTAACAATTCAATGGTAATACGGCTAAGCCATTCTGGAATGCATTCTGTGTGTGTGTGTGTGTGTGTGTGTGTGTGTGTGTGTGTGTGTGCTTCCACTGTATATGAAGGCATAGATTTAGTTATTGCAACGCCTGTAAAGCCATTGCTGTCTGTGCTAATTTGAATCACTACTATGACATCTTACATGACTTCTGTTCGTGAGGTACCAAAACCCAGCAATGATCCATAACATAAGATTGATTTTTGTCTGTGGAGAGGAAGTAGGTGCCGTGGATAATTATGATGTCTGTGGGGCAACAAGAAAGAATTTCACTAACATTTCCTGTGGGATCTTTCCTTTATAGATCACTGGAGACTGGCACACAATTGCCCTAGCAGCTGCTAATGTAGAGGAGATCGAAGAGGATGGGGAACTGAGAGAGTATTTGCGTCACATACAGTGCACTGACAACTGCAGTAAGATTGCCATGAGGAGTTATACCAAGTAAGTGAATTTAACTCAAATTTACTGTAATGTAACTGTCTGCCTACTGTAACATGGTCTGGTGTTTAGTATGAAAATGAAAAACAATGGAGAGAATCTTGGTCCAAATCTTTAAGACAGCATTATGGAGTCTCCGTCCTCACATATGAACACAGTCTGTGACTGTAGAGATCTTATGTTTACACCTGCGAGCATTGCTCAGGTCTCCCTTCTGTCTTTGTCTCTACCACCATTCCACTCTGCAGATCGTGGAATGTGCGTGTTGAATTATTAGCTAATGAATTATAAGACTTTGAGGAGTTGCCTAGCCAGTAAGGTCTGCAGCATAAACAACACCAGCAAGCTCTAGAAGAATAGCAAAGAAAGGACATTTCGGAGAGTGATATCCCTTAAAGTTAAAATATCAAAATAATGTAGCAAGCATTCCCATTGCAATTTGGGATTCTTTGCTCCCAAACAACACAATGTCTGTGACGTGAGCGCTGCCGACTTTTCCTTCTGTCCCCATTGTTTTGGGAGCTAAGGGAAGGACAGGGGTACAAGCCACTGGTGCTGCTAGGAAACTGGAAAAGCACAGAAAACCTGAGAGGACACCAAGAGACCATTCCACTTCAGAGCTGCTAATCTCCATTGTTTTTTTTTGTTTGTTTGTTTTTTGTTTTTTTTTTTGTTTTTGTTTTTGTTTTGTTTTTTTTCCCGGCACCGGGGATTGAACTCACAACCTTGAACCTGCCAGGGCAGGCGCTTAAGCCATTGATCCAAACTCCCAGTCCTTAATCTCCATTGTTGAACAAACATGTAGTAGAATCGTGAAGCTTCAGCACCATGGAGACCTGAAATGAGTGTGTAATACTTCATGGTCTTCAGCATTACAGCTCCTGCAGATCCTCAGGGGGAGGGAAAGAATGGATGAGGAAAGAGGAATGTTTGGGTTTTATTTTTATATTTTTCAGATTGAATGGGGAGTGTGAAGAGAGATCAACTCTTTTAACAAGAAAAAAAAAACGGTGTTTATATTTTAGATTATGAATATTAGGCTTTGTACAGTGAGAACCTGATCCAAAGACTCAACTGTGTGTGCTGTAATCTTTGCTCTCCTGTGGAGCTGTCTCAGTTCAAGGAAAATTCCTCCTATTAATTACCGTGGTGACAACCTTCTGAAGTTCCATGCATTGCCAATGTCTTAGCTAAATTTTTCATTGCCGAGACAAAATACCAGACACCAAGTGTAAAGGTAAAATGTTTTATTCAAACCACAGTTTGTAGAGGTTTCTTTCCACAGCTAGGTTTCCCGAAGGGAGGGGAGCATAACAGAAGGGCAGCAAAGGGGAAAACAGTTCCTAACAAATCAGTGAATGCAGAAAAAAAGCAAGAAATAAGCTACATATAAGCAACACATAGTGTTGTAGTGACCACCACAAAAGACCATTCTGTCCCTTATTCTCATCCTGGATACCGGCTCAATAGCAGATATAACTCACATCCTTAATCCTAGCAAAGCCCTGGGAGCAAATTCCAGCATCACACAATGGAGATCCAGCCAGCCCCAAAAAGTTCCATCCATGATGATGTGAGACTCAGGGGTCATCTAGAGGCAGGACACAACCCACAGCCTCATACAATATCAAAATAAATGCTATGTTCTGTTAGACTGAAGTATGTAATTTTAGTACAAATGAAAACTGAAGACTTTCCACAGAAAAGAAATTAGGCGTGTCCCAAAACTCTGAGCATTTACATTTCACGGTTTATTGCAGTTCAAAGGCTCACGGCCAGGATTCCCACACAGTAGACTCTGCTTCACTTCAGAAATTGTTACCCCATTGTTCTGGACATCAGTATTCATCGTATTTTGGCTGACTCTGTGTCAGGACACTCTGTAAGGAGAACTTTCTGAACTACTTCAGAGTGTGGAAAGAATCCTGAGATACATGTGCTGGAACCAATGGTGAGTTTGTGGAGAGGGATTCCTGACCCTGCTTCTGGAAATGTGGTGATTATTTGAAAATTTGAGGATCCACCTTAATTTCATTACAGCTAACGTTATGTTACTCAGGCATGGGGAACTAGAGAAAGTCTATTTGAAGAAGCAAATTCCCTTCAAAAGTTGCTGTTTCTCACTTGGCCTTCATAACCCACATTCACTGATTAAACTTATTAGAATATTAAAAGATTCATGATACACAAAATTGCTAAAAAGTATACTTAGATTACATTATGTCCAAAACTAACATTTAACCATATAAATATGCAAATTGAGTTGCAAGTATTTTGAACGTCTCCTAAAACGAAACAGCCATTTCATCATATTCAATGGCTGTGATTCACAACAATTTCAAAAACTAATCTTTCCAGTCATGTTGGCTCATATCTGTAATCCCACTATTTGAAATCAGGGCCCAGAAGATTTTTGGACTTCCCCCCAAACAACATGGGGTATATAGTGACTTCAAGGGCCACCTGAACTACATAGGAAAACACTGTCTCAAAATAAATAGCTACCTAAATAATTAAATAAATGAAATGAACTAATATGATTAATGAACCTCTAACATTCTGTGATAGATTGCTATGTACGTTGTTACATGGAAGGCAATGTTGACTGTTGTTTTCTAATTTTTAATTTTTTTTAATAATAGAAATCTGAAGATGCAAATGTAGTGTGGAATTATACTGCAACTACAACATTTAAGACATAGAATTTCTAATATTCCTATTTGTGCGTCATTTTTTATTATGTGCTGCAATGAAAATTTGTGAGTCTTAAGTGTATGCTGCATTTAAATTTATTGTGTTATAACATATGGTATATTTATCAAATTATAATAAAATACTGCTTGATCGTGACAACAAAGATAAATTCAAAGAAAAGTTTCTTTCATAATTGATTTTAATGATTTGGATAGGAAGCTTTGGTTCTCTGCAAATACAAAATTTACTCTGGACCTTGCACCAAGAATATTGCCCTTGCAAATTACATGTGATGCACTATTAATTGTGAAATTTGAGGGCAAGAAAAGTTCACCATGCTAAGAAGTTTATGTGTAAAATATGTCCCTACATCTGTAGTTGTCACACTGAAGTAATCCTAACATGTTGCCAGAAGTTTTGTGAATCTTCATTAGAGGGAGCATTGATACCTGTATGTTGCAAGCAAGGTATGTGAAAGAAATGGAAAAAATAAGTACGCTCAATTCTAAAATACTTTTCCTTGAATTATAGTCTTTCTACCGTATGTTACCACAGTCATTCATATAGAACTGGACTTCGTATCATTGTAGAAAGTCACGGTGGATAAGAATGGAATAAAAAAAGTGTGATCACTTTTGCTGGTAAGTACTGTAGCAATTTCTCAGTGGAGGAAAAACAAACACATATTAATGTCACATATGTTTTAAACTGTAAAGGGTCTTGTGTTTATTTTTGCATTGTTTAACTATATGTTCTACCTTAGACATGTGTTCACACACAAGATTTCCATTTTACCTTTGCTAAAGTCAAGGATGATGAGAAGTGTTCTTTGGAACAAAAGATGTGAAAACTCTGGGGTGATCTAGAAAAATGCTTTTCTAAAATTTATAAGAAAAGTTGGCATATACTGTGGAGAAGCAATATGTACTACGTCTTCACTGGCAAGACGATTGGCAAGGATCATAAACTGGTATGTCTGGGCTGTGTAACCAAGTGAATCAAGTTTCACATTCAAGTTCAGCAGAATAAGCAGTTTCTCTTTCATATGATTGTTCATTCCTACTTCAAAAGTTTTATTTCGCCACAACTTTTTACTCTCTGATAAAACTTGAACCTGCTCTTGTGAGAAGCAACAGCATATCAGCTTCCTCAAACATAATCTGACAAGAAGTTTGAATGATTCTGACTTTGATGACTTCATAGGGGAAGCAAGAGAAGCAGTGGGCCTGGCCCTACTACACCCTATTTCAAGTAGATGAGTTTGAAACTTATTGTGATTAAATAAAACTAATTTTCCATATTTGTTGTCCTGTTCCTTAATACTAAGTTTCTAGGGATTAGCAGACTTGGGAGCAGTTGGAAACACTCCTCCTACTCATTTAATGAGGGTTCCAGATAGTCAGGGGATAGATGGAGAACTTAGGGGAAAACGAGGAGCTACAGTGAGCAGTGATTCATAGCTATTAGACCCAAGCAATTCCATCCACTTGATGTGACTAGAGACTGCATATGACTTGGGACACTGAGATTCTCAGTAAAGATGATTTTTGTTGCCCTCAGTAGTCCTACACTAGGAATTGGTGTGATATCTGGTGTGTGGTCTGCAGGCCAGGTCATTTAATATTTCCTGCTGGAAGGAGCAAGGGTGGAGAGGGTGTGATGTCTCAGGTCACAGCAGTGCAGTGTGCCCTGGGGGAGGCTTTAATAATTCAGGTGACATTCTAAACATAGCTGTTCCGCTTTATGATTTGTGAAATGCAGGAAAAATAAGCTTTGTAACACGTAGACAAGTGGAGAACTTTGAAGAAATAAGTGAGAAAAGGGGTATTCCCAAGGAAAATATAAGATACCTCACAGGAACAGGTAGAGGCATCCCACTGCTTCTGTGATATCAGAATTTGTCAATCTATTGAATGACTATGACAGCCCTGTTTGTCTTTTTTCTTTTCCCTCTCAAATTTTCCCTCACAGACACCTGCCCTGATTGATGCTATTGTTTGGGTGAGTAAACACATGATAGATATGTCACCATAGAATTTAATATGTTTGGAAATTTTTCTTAAAATATTTATCATATGTAGTAGACAAGAAGTCCTAATTTAACTTCTGCCTTTGCTCATTGATTGTGTATAACATTTGAAAAAATAACAGAGATCCAGGGGGAAAACAAGATTTTATTTCTCATGCACTTAAAGCCATTATATTTTATAGAGGATAATATTTTCTGCCCTTTTAAATATATTTAACTCTGGTGAATTTCAGACTGAGTATTTAACTTGTCTGTGAAATTCATTGATAACTCCAGATGTGAATATAGAAATCATTTGTGACACAAATTTGCATGCAGTTGTCATTAAGTGGTCTAAGTCAGTGTAGAACTTGTAAGAACTTCAAGGTAACTCCAGGTACAGGATCAGGCAAAGTCACTGCCTCCCCTTGAGAGTGTTTCCTATGGAATCCTTTCTCGTCATACATAGCTGGAATCTTACAAAGTAACTTGGTTACCATGTGCTGTGGATTCAGTTGCTTTCATTATCACTCTGTGTTTAACATTAAATGTGCTACATTTTATTGTTTCTTTTACATTTCCACAGATGATAATGTGTAAGGAATATGGGCAATGTCAACTAATCTCTGGTTTCTGAGTCATGAATATGAAATCCAATGTCATTTTGTGTTCAATTCTTTGTTTTATATTTTCTATAAAGTCACGAACATATGTGTTATCCTTATTTTTCTATCTGTTCTATAACTTATTCGATTCTTTAGTATCCTAATTAATCAAATAAATTGATTGATATCTTTTGAAATTCTCTCATAGGTGACAAAATTTTTCCAATTTTTTATGAAGAGAAATATCTACTTGAATTCAGCTGTTAAAAAACTGTGTCTTTGAATAAAAGATGCTTTTACTGAGAGTTGGATTGTATTGCAAAATTCCTGACTGTGTCATAGTAAGGCAGGAAAATGTGAACCACTTCATGATGCATGATGACTGAGACGCAATGTGACCATTTTGTTATGAGTCTCTCCTTTTTTTTTAATTTTACAGAATAAAAAACTGAAAACAATCATAAAAAATTTGAAAATAATATTCTAGGAGACTGTCTTGGTTACTTCTCGCTAATTGTTGAGACAAAATACCTGATGCCCAAAATGAAGCAAGGAAAGGTTTATTTATCCTACAGTTTTGAAGGATTCAGTCCGTACTCAGCTGGCTGCACGGCAAGGTGGCATGACTGAGGGACAGTTATTCATGGTGGTTGCAAGTAACGAGAGCAAAAGGGCAAAACGGGACAAACACACCTCCTTCCCACTCTGTATTGTACGCTGCCTACTCACAACTGGGCGGGTGTGACATTCACACCACCAGTCCCAGCATTTGACAATGAACCAATCGAAACTGCTACACTCAGCATCCTCCATGATTGCGCGAGTCTTGGCGTGGGGAGGAGGGGCATCCCAACACAAATCCTAACAGAGACCATCAATGGTTAGAACATTGTGCATTGTTATTTTTAAAGTAATTACTCTCATTAAAAATGTAGCCAGTATACGTGGATAAAACTCAGAGGCACATGCATATGCCTGGGAAACGCGAGGTTGCGGGATTTGATCCCCAATACCCAAATAAATAAATAAATAAATAGTTATAGACATGAAAAATTGATCACCTAATATAGGCACACTCATTAGTTTTCAATGAACTGATATAAATTAGTAGCATAACTATCAAAACTTTATATATGTGTGTGTATGTAATTTAAATTTTCCCTTCCTTTTTTATTCTATTCCTCATCAAAGTTTTTCTTTCCTTTTGAGCATCCACTTCACAGTATCTGGATTGCATTTTCTTTTTCAAGTTCTTACACTATGGAGACAATACAGTGTTCACACATGTGACTCTGATTTATTTCACTCATGAGTATGGATTCCAGTTGCATCCATTTCCCTATAAATGTCTCAAATTTACCCTTTTCTGTAGATGAGTAGTACTCAATTTTGTAAAAAGAAAATACCACATCTTTTTATTAATCACTCTTTGGTGAGCATTTGGGTTGTTTACAAAATATAACTGCTACGTATTTTGCTGCTATAAACTTGGGTACACATACATTGCTGTGGTATGATATTTTTCGTTCTTCTGGGTAAATACACAGAATTAGAATATCCTGGTGCAATAGGACCTTTAATTCTAGGTTTTTAGGACTCTCCACAATGATTTCCATAGTGGTCGCAACAGTTTACATTTCCATAAACAGTGGAGAATATTCACTTTTCCCCCACAGTCCCTGCGTATTAGATATTGGTTGATTTCTGGATGATAATCATTCTTACTCTGGTCAGATGAATCCCAGTGTTGTTTTAATTTGCATCTCTCAGATGACCTATGTTGTTGAACATTTTTTCATATATTTATTTACCATTTTTATTTTCTCATTGGGAAAGTGTGTATTTATCTCAGCTGCTCAATTGGGGTTGCGTCTTTGCTTCTGAGGCAGTCTGCTGTTTTCAAATCTTTGAAGGTGCTAGATAGAATTCTGCTGAATGAGGGACAGTGATCTAACATTTTTCCCACTCTGTAGGTTATCTTTTCACTCTGTGGGTGATTTCATTTGCTGTGCAAAGGCATTTTAATAAAATGACATTCCAGTTGTTTCTGGGAAGAATTTCCCGTGCAGTTTGATTTTTGTTCATGAATTTTCTGCCTGCCCCTGTATCTTCAAGATTTCTACCTTCATTTTGTTCCACCATATTTAGTGTTTCTGCTTTAATATTTAGATCTTTGATTCATTTTGACTTTATTTTAGTTCTTTGTGATAGAAATGGGTCTAGCTTTAATCTTCAACATGTAGAGAGACAGTTTTGCCAGCACCATTTATGAAACAGGCTATCTTTTGTCCAGTGAACTTTTGGCCACTTTATCAAAGGTAAGTGTGGCTGAGTGTCTTTGCAGTTGTGTCTGCTTCTTTTAATCTGTTCCACTCATGTTCTGGTCATTTTCTTTTTTCCACTACCATGATGATTTTATCAAAGTGGATTTGAGTGCAATTGAAAGTCAGGGATTGTGATGCCTCCTAACTTGCCTTTGTTGTCCAGAATTGTCTTTGCTATTCTAGGTCTCTTCTGTTTCCAGATGAGTTTTAGGCATGTTTTCTGCAGTTTTGTGAGCTATGTTAGTGGTATTTTAATTGGGATTTCATTATATCCTTATATCAATTTTTGGAGTATGGCCACTTCCACTATGTTGGTTCTTCCTATTCATGTGCATTTAGTCATCTTTCCATTTTCTGAAATTCTCTTCGCTCTCCTTTTACAAAGCACTGTAATTTTCAATATATAAATACTTCACTTCCTGGGTTTGGTTGATTCTCAGGTAGGTCACTTTTCCAGAGGTTATTAAGAAGGGTGTGGTTTCCCTAATTTTTCTCTTAGTGAATTTGTGCAGGAATATTCTAGATTTTTGAGTATTGACATTGTATCCATCTATGCTGCTGAATTTGGTTATTTACTCTAGGAGTCTTTTGGTAGAGTTTTTGGGTTATGGGGATATTCTGTGTCAAGTATCATGCCATCTATGAATAATGGTGGTTTAACTTCTTCCATCCCTATCCTTATTTCTTCTACTTCTCTGTGTTATCTAATCGCTTTGGCTAATTTTTCCAGAAACATAGTGAATAGCAGTGGTGCTAGTGAACATCTTTGTCTTGTTCCTGATTTTACAGTGAAAGCTTTCAGATTTTGTCTTTTTATATGATGTTGGCTGTTGATTTATCAAAAATGGTTATTGCAATATTGAAGTAAAGTCTTTGTGTTACAATTTTCTGTAGAGTTTTAATCCTAAATGAATGCTTGACTTTGTCAATAGCTTTTGCTGCATCTATTACAATGATCATCTGATTTTTATGTTTGGCTCTTTTGACGTGATATATTATTAGATTTATTGATTTGCATATGTTGAACCATCCCTGCATTCCATGGATGAATCCCACTAAGTTATGATTTGTAATCTTGAGTTAGTGTATTCTGTTTGCTCATATCTTTTTGAGGATTTATTATGTATGTCAATATTGAAGATTGGCCTGTGGTACTTTTTTTGGTTGAATCTTTCATTGATTTTGGTATCAGGATAATTCTTCCCATTTCATTAATGAGTTTGATGAGGATTGGCATTAAATCTTCTCTAAAATTTTTGTAGAATTCAGCTGTTAATCCATTAGGCCCTGGATTTATCTTTGCTGGTATATTTTTAGTTGCATTTTCAATCTCATTAACTGATTTTGGAATTTTTAGAATTTTTATATCTCCTGAGTTCAGCTTTGGGAACTAACACATATCCAGAAATCTGTTGATTTGTTCTGTATTTCCTGATCCATGAGAATGAAGTTTTTGTTTGTTTGTTTGTTTGTTTGTTTTTGTGGTACTGGTGATCAAACTCACAACCTTGCACCTGCCAGGCAGGTGCTTAAGCCACTGAGCCAAGCTCCTGGCCCTATTTTTGGCAAGGCAGGGTCACACTATGTAGCTCAGGCCAGCCTTGCTCACATTGTAGACCAAGCTGTCCTTCAACTCACAAGGCTCCACATACCTCAGCCTCCCACCATGCCCAGCTAGAATGAAGGTTTTCAAAGTACATTTTGATCATCTTCTGAATCAAAGTATATTATTCCTTCAAAGAACAAACACTTTGATTCATTAGCTCTTTGCATTTTGTCTTGGTCTCTTTTCAATTAATTTATTCACTGGAGTTTATGATTTCCACCCTTGTATCAGTTTCGGGTTTGTCTGCCCCTGCTTTTTCTAAAAGCTTCAGGTGCAACATTATGCTGTGCATTTTTGCTCATTCTGTTTTCCTGTGTGAGAATTCACTGCTAGAAGTTTCCCTCATAGAACTACTTTCATGGTATCTGTCTTAGTTATTTTTCACTTGCTGCTGAGACGGAATGCCTGATGCCCACACTTAGGGAAGGAAAGGT
>RJWM01048571.1:0-11436 GCA_004363535.1 Dasyprocta punctata
CAGAGGGAACCTCTACTCTCAGGACAACCATCTTGATGAATTCTCCTGCTATAGAAAAGGATATATATATATATATATATATGTATATATCTTTTGTATAAAATTATTATCAATGAAGTTGATTGGGTTTTGAAATTTAGGATTTTCAGAGAGAACATTGGTTACTTATGATTCGAGCCACAAACATCTCTTTGGAGAGGCAGTGGATAGAGAAGTTTTGCCATTACTTCCTGTCAGGAGTGAAGTCAGTGTTGTCAATTTCAGAGGGAAGATGTAAAATCACAGTTTGTAACTTGAGGACACTTTAAAGTCGTTGGTAATTAATGTTTAGATAATTTTAACCAAGAATCATACAAAATTCAAAGGTTTATTGGTTTTCCAAACTACTCCCTGCGTGTCTAATGATTCGATTGGAGAAGAGAAAATGACTCCAGTGGAAAACGTGTCTCTTCCTTCGCTATCTTCATGGCACTGAGAGCTCCAGCCTTGCTGTTGCTCCGTAGGTGCTCCACGTACACGTTAATCCCCTCTGCAGCGGGACGTTCATCTAAGCAGATGCGTCGGTGACCAGTGAGTTGTTCGTAGCATGGCGAAGGCTGCAGCTTTGGAGAAGAAAAAGAGAGAGCACAGTGGGTAAAGCCCTGTGGAAAGCTTTCAGGAGTTAAGGTAAACGACTCCGCCTGAGCACTTCAAGCCCAGGACTGTCCCTTTGCATGGAAGCAGCAGACCCATCATCTGTGCTCCTTCAAATCCAGTTCAGTGAGTTGGAAATTTCTGCAGCAGAGTCGCTGTTCAGCTCTGATAGCTTTCCTGACTGCTGACCCCAAACTCCTCGACAGTGAAAATGCTGATTCTTGGAGTCCTGAAAGTAAACTCAGGTCATACAGAATACTCTGTAACAAAGAACCATAAGTAAATGCTGATTTATAACTGTGAGTAAACACTGATTGTTCTTTATGTAGAAGTTGGCTTAATTCAGTGGTGGCAAACCTATGGGTATGGGCTGTGGCCAGCTGTTTATCATTGAAAGCTCTAAAAGGTTCATCATCTCTGGTTTATCTGATGTCTCCCATATAATATACCATAGAATATTATTTTTCCCAAAGCTAGTACAGGTAAAGGAGCTTTTTGTATATTCCTGCGTTTCCTTTCCCAAACATGTAAGTCTTCTTCACCACAGTATGTCCCATCCCATAACAGACACCCCAGGCCACTATCTAGAGAACAGAAATGTGAGGAGGACAGAAGTGAAATGCCTCATGTCTAAAATTGCCATCATTCAAATTTTCTGGTGCTGGAGGCCGTGCTGGGACACTTTTATAAACTGTATTTCAATAGCATTTCAATAGCATTCAATATTGAGGGTAAATTTAAGACAAATTCGACTTTCTACCTGCAGTTTCAGTATTTCTTCTCATGTTCTTCATTAATTTTTAATGAAGGCATGTATTCTTTATACTTTGTGGAAGTAAAGACATTTAAAGAAGGCATTCCTAATTTATTGAAGTGTCTTATTTATGAATATTCATTGGTCATTTGCATTTGAAACACTGTCCTTAAACAGTATTGACCAGTCACTTTGTCTTCTTATAAAGTAGAAACTCATGTATAAATAGGAATAGTTAGTAACTTGTAAATATTTTGAAATATTATGAAAAAGACCCTGTTAGCAATTGAGTATGGTTTTATGAGTGTATAGAAGCGGCAAGCAATATCCTACTCTAACAAATGCCTTCTAAGGTGTTCTCATGACCAGGACAGAAGCTACTGAGAAGAGAAAAACAAGCATGCTCTTATGAAGTTGACCTGACCTTGTGACTTTGGTTACCAATCTACCTAGGGCAGCCAGCACCTCTGCAACTTTCAGCACAGGGAATTAATCTAGAATTAGAACACTTGATTCAGCACATGCAGGGAAAAGTCAGTGCTCACAAACATCATTAGTTTAAGGTTTGAGGCCCTGCATAATGATTTATTAAATGCTAACTTAATTGAGAAACAATTACACCATGGTGTACCAAGAAGGATAAGGGGAGGTTGCATAGGACTGGAATTATCAATGGTGGATTTAATGTGGAGAGTGGAAGATAACTACTTCTATTCAAAAATCCTTCGTGTTTTGGATAGTAAAGCAGAGCTATTTCAAATGCCTCAGAACCTGTAGCACCTTTGTATCACTTCATTTTCTCATCATTTTTTGACAGATGCGACTTACTAAAATGCTTTTATATAGGAGTTGCTTAGAGATAATCATATGAAAGTTTCCAATGATAAAGAACCCAGAAAAGAATGAAGATATTTTGGAGTTGCCAGTACTTTCCAAGTGTTACCTCCAATACGTACATAGTACTCAAAACATAACCAGGCTTCCTGTATGCTTAGAAAACGTCAGGCATGCCAATTGTATTAAAACTCTTGAATTAAGTTTATTTACTTTTCTCTTTCAAATTTAATAATTTCAATGTAAAAAAAACCATCATATTCCTAACGCCTTCCTGAGATGGCATTAATTTTTCCATATTCCTCCTGCTCGTGCCCCGTGCACTCACTTCCTAGAGCAGACACTCCCTGAGGTGAGTCTGGTCCTTCAGTGTGCGTGGGGCCTTTGACTTTCTTCTGATCTGCAGAATATGGCACAAGTGCTAGGTTTCCATCCACATGGCTATGTTATGTAGTGTCAGAGGCTGCTCTAGTGGTCTGGAGTGCCATGCTTTCCTGCTAGCCAGAAAGAGGCCAGTAAACGCAGTGTCGATACTACACGGGGACTGTCTGGCAGGGCGCTGCTCTCTATAAACACATTTTTGTTTATCCCCATACACCCAGACCTTGTCTTTCACATTGCAACTGTGTGCGTTGAACTGGGGCTTCTTTCTATAACCTTGTTTATGTCTCCCCGAAAGTTGACACACTTGAATTTTCCAGTATCATCTCTTCCGCCTGCATACTCCAAAAATAGTCCTGAACTTCCTGAAGCATAGCGCTCAGTTGAACAAAAATCAAAATTGGCAACACACTGTCATCTCTTCTCCAAGCAGCATTTTACTTGGTATTTATGATGTTGCATGTCTGTGCCCATATTGGATCAGTTAGAGTTGTTTCCTCTCTTTTCAGGTCTTACACATCTTCCAACTTTGGCATTGTTTTGGCCTCTGCCATCATAATGAAAATTTAATTTTTGACAATGATATTGTACATGCCAGTTGTCTTTCATCTCCTAGGCAGTCAGCTCTGCAATCTCATCATTATCATGAACCTTTCCTTTCTCACGTTGCAAATACCACTAAATTTCATGAAAGCAGCCGGGCAGGATGGCACATGCTCTTAATCCCAACCCTCGGGTGACTGAGGCAGGAGGATCATTGTGAGTTTGAGACCAACCTGGGCTGCAAAGTGAGTTCAAGGCCACCCTGAACTGCAGAGTGAGACCCTGTCTCAAAAAACAGGGCCGGGGATTTAGCTCAGTGACTTAGTGCCTGCCTGGCAGGTACGAGCTTGTGAGTTTGATCCTGGGTACCTAAATAAATAAATAAATAAACAAAAACAAATTTAATGAAAGCCTTCAAAGGAAGGAAGCATGTTCTTTCCTGAACTTTCTCTTCTATGAAGAAGTATGTATTTTTAACCAATTATATTTTGTATAACATAGACTAACCCAGAATAAAATCTCTCCTAAATACCTATGACTACTGTATAATAATGTTCAATATCAGATAATATCCATTACAAGATATTATCTCAAAATCACTTCATCTTCATTAGCATTTGGTCTTACATAGCTTCCTTTTCATTTATTTCTTCTAGATTGATGTTTGTGCCTGTACTTTTTCTATTTTGTTCTCACAAAAGGTGTGCTACAAATAAATCATAAGATAGATACCTAAAATTTTCTGGAATATATTGATCTTTTTTGTGAACCCCAGAACATTTTGTGTTAAATGCAAGAAATTTTGTTTTGTAAGCTGATCTGCTTTATTGTATTCATATATCTTCCTTTTTTATTAATTTTCTTGATACATTTTACACAAATGGAATGATCATATTCATCATTGGGAATTTGTACCTGTACATGATATATTTTGATTCCTGAGGAATCATATATCATTCAGTATCTTCTTGCTTTCTCAATACTCCTCTGAAAGCTACAGTTGGTTACACTATGCTTCTCTAGCAGACAAAGGTTGAAGCTGGTTTGCACACAGAATTTTACATAGAGAAAGTCCTCTATGCCCAAATGAATATAGTTACACAGTGAACACAGATGCCGAGGCAGGCAGTGGGGATATCATGTATGTCAGAGAGGTTGTGCTGTGCTCTTTTTAAGGAATAGTGCCTGAAATAGAGACATTTCCTTCATTTCTTAGAATAACCTCTGAGAGAGACAAGGGCACAGCTCTACCCTGCAACTTAATTAAGGCACTTCTTTGTAGGCACTAAGCCAGTAAAGTCTTGGCATGAAGTTTGAATTACCTGTGGGGATCAAGTTGTGCAACCCACAGTCTTAGAGTTAATGTTCAACACCTGTCAGCATCTTTCCCTGTTTTTACCTACAGGGCTTCCCCTCCTTATCCAGTTTCTCTTTCAGTGACTTGAGTAGAAAATATGGAACCAACTCTTTGGGCATCCTTATAAGCAAATAATTGATTTATATCACCAACTCCTTTGATTACCTTATTAAATACTTTATTTTCATTTTCTTCCAAAGTTTTAAAGTCACCCTGTTAAAACTATTCAATTCTATTTGTGAAATCAGTATTAATACTTTTGATCACAAAAATGCTCAAAATTACTGGAAATCACCATCCTAGTGTGGACAGATATGTGATTCTTATGTATGAACAAGTAAGTCCGGTTGTGAGGAGACTGGTTTTGATAAGCACTGCTGGACTCACTCACTTCACAACTCCACCCGGTGGGCGTCTCCTGTGCCAACTGCCACATTGCGATGGTCCACTCCTGCTAACACTTCAGACAAAATTATTCATTTGTCTTGAATCATAATACATACACAATTTCTGGAGCCCCATTCCAGAAGTTTGGAGTTGTAGAAAGAATTAGAGGAGAAATTCTTTCTTCCCAAAGGAAATAGAGAACAATGCTGTTCCTTCAGTCTCTGGCAGGCTTAATAAACCCACATCCAGCCTGTATCCTTTCACTTCAATGACTTACTTTACTTACACAGAAGTCATCTGGACTTGTTTCCTTGGAGGTTACTTGACAGCTTGTTCAAATGGTGACATTTTTCTGACCTTGGCTTTTATTTTTTTCCCCCTTTTCAGAATCACTTGGGAGGCTACCATGAGACATTTTAATTTGGGCAGAAAGTGTTCCCATTCTGTCACACCCCCGACATATGGCCGATGTGCCGCAGGATGACCTAGCTTTCAGTTCAATCTCTTTAAGAAGAAAAAGTCAAAATTCTTACATTCACAGCTAATCTATGTGTCAGTAACAGAAGTTACATTATAATTTTTAAATTACATTTTGAGGCATAACACTAACCTGAATTTTTTAATCTCACTGAAATAGTATACTTAGATAAATAATTTCTTAAATATATGAAAGATGTGAGCCTTTCTGGAACAAGAACATGACCTTTTTCACAGATACACAACAGAGCTGAGAGCAGTATCAGAAACCCACTAGCAACACATTCATTAGGCAAGTGAATTGTCTATCTTTGAGGAAAAAGAACAGAATTATAAAATTGCATGTATGATTATATATCTTAAGATAATTCATAAGAGACAATGTGTATGCATGTACTTTGTAAACTACCCTGTAGATATTAAAAATATTTCATTGAGTTTTAAAGTCTAATAAAGCTTGTGCTTCAAAATTATGATCATTTAAAAACCTCTTTTAATTCAGTCTTCCATAAAACTTATTCATTCACCAGTATCATTTATTTTTATTTCTGGTAAGGATTATCGATGTGGCTAACTCTTGAAACCACATGAGACAGCCAGACAAAATTGGTGGGCGGCGGAAGAATTCTATGAGACCGTTTTCCAGCACAGGAGAAGCTACTATCAGTCTCGGGAGTTTGCCATTAGGGAAGGTGGTGAGCAGACCTATGGTCCCGCGGACTGGCCCCAGCACAATGACTCCGCGGCGACCCTGGTAGTGTCCGGGCTCAAGGGGAAAGTTCGAGGCAACATTTGCCTGTGTTTTCAAACACAGAGAGTGTTTAGAAAGAAATCATGATGAGGAAACTTAATTTACCCAAGCAAATTGTTTTAATTGCTCACGGTCTTATCAGAAGGCAGTATTTCTTGAGATAAGCAGTCAATTCTTTCAATTTAGATGTAGTGTTATGTATGTTTATAAATATACACATACATAGTATATTCATTCGATGAGATGGTAGTTTAAGGTTTTGTCTTTGTAGCTGGCTTAGAATATTTAATAAATGGGTCTCGATAAAGTTACCACCTAATAAACTGTAAAAATTTCTTAAGAATCCAATTATACACACATTTCACCCCCATATTCATAGTTCAATAACTGTTGACTTTATTATTGCTTTATCATTTATATTTTTATCAACTTTAACCAAAGGAAAAGGAAAATGAACACTAATCAACATTAAAAGACAGAAATTGACAAACTGCTTTTCCATGAGGACACACTTCGTATCAGTGTAACAAATTAAGGTTATAAATAAACATACATGCATTCGTGAGAATGTAATCATTACATCATTTAAAGACATTTTCAAATTATGTTAACTTCCAACCATTATGTATAAACATAAATGGCAAGAGTATTAAAATTATGATTAATTAATCACCAATTTTATACTTTTTATTTATTAGATCTGTGTAGGTGTCAAGTGTTTTATCAACTGTAGTAATTTAATCTGAATCTACAAAGTTGAAGAAAAATCTAGAAAGTATAATTTAATACATTTTCCCTCTGTGTGTACAATTATAACATTTATGAGATCAAATCTTTAAAAAAATACTTGATTTTGCAATTTAATTTAATTAAACACTTTTAAAAATGGAGGGATTGAGAGAGGGTAGAGGAATGGGAAAAAAACAAATCATACCATGTACAGGTACAAGTGCTCTATGACAAATGTAGATCTAAAACGTACCAATAAAATCTGATTGAAAAGAAAATGTAATCTTGAGCAACTTCTAAAAATAGTAACAAAAGTATAGGTACTAAATGCAAATCTTAATTAGGTTAAATTATAAAAGCAAAAAACCAAGGTACTTCATGTTGGACTCCTTTTACATGGTCACAAGGGAGTCACTGGAACAGAGTTATTTTCATACCAAACTCAGTTCACATTTATCTGTCCAGATGTTCTCTCATTTTTTAAGAAGTCCATGAATCTCTTAACTATAAATTAACCTTTGTGCTCACATACAAAAATGTTCAAGCACTCTTGAATTTAATCTCTAAGTTTTTTTAGGTTTCTTTTCATATAGGGGTCAATCCATTACCCCAAGTCACAATTAACCTTCATCTTTTTTCCAAAGATAGGAAAAAATAGACAAAAGAAAAGTGAGTTAAAAAAAAAAAGACAGACCTGAGGGAGAGTTCAAAAATGTTAAATATATTGGCTGATATAGTTTCTTATCGTCCTTTCTGCCATCATTACTGTTGGGCCCATAGGCACATACGTTAAAAGACAAAAGGACAGGTACTGGATTCCAGGGGCAAAGAACACCCCTGAAAATAGTAATTGCTGGTAAGAATATGCATCCAAACTACATATCTGCAGAATACAATCAAAGAGTAGTCACTATCAACTGGAGACACAGCACCTCCGCCAGCCAGATAAAACTAAAAAAACCATTCTTGATGATAACACAGAGAAAAACTTTTTGCTAGGTTGAAAGGAAAAGTTGGAATTTGTCCTGTAAGGAAACGAATACAGTGAGGATAGAACACAAAGTCTTTAGACTGAGCTATATTCCCAGATTTCTCTCTCACTGTTTTTCTCTCTATATATCTATATCTATATCTACGAGGGTGCAGGCATCGCAGAGGCCAAGCGGGGTTGTCTCACTCCTGAGAGTCGCATCCGAGAGGAGGATGGGAAAATGCACTTCCCAGAGCAGGCGGCCGTCTGCTTCACACAAACCCCAGTTGTGTCTAAGTGGGATGGTGCTTTAGAAAGCTGAGGCAGAAGAAAGGGTTGAAAGTTTGAGCACAGTCTGGTAATTTAGCAATTTAACAAGAACTCTTCTGAAAAAAATTAAATAGGCCTAGGGTCGCATCTCGGTGCAAAGTGTTCAACCCCCAGTATTGCAGGAATAACAAAAAGGAACAGAAAACGATACAGCTCCCATAACTTGCTTATTCCTATCCAGAGATATTCATTGGGCACCTGCTATATACTGGAAATAAGAGAATTCACAATTAAACAGAACACAATTTAGTAATGAGCTGACAGTCTAAGAAATGGGATCCATAAAGAGAGAACAAAGCAGTTCTGGGAAACACATACTACAGAGAAAACAAGATGCTTAAACTTAATACTGTTTAAACTTAATTTTTCTGTTTATTCACACTTTGGTCCACTGACATAAATATTACCTGGGAATAGTAACAGATACTGATGAGATGTGATGGTCTGATTTTGCTTAACTTAAAAAAAGATGTCTGACATACCTATGAACAATAGCAAAAGATTTCCAAATATTTTGTGTGTGTGTGGGTGTGTGTGTTTTTAAGTCAGGATATCAGTATGCAGTTTTGGCTGATCCTTAACTCACTTTGTAGCCCAGGCTGAGCTCGAATTCAAAGCAATCCTCCTCCTTCATTCTCCCTAGTGCTGGGATTACAGGCCTGCACCACCATACCCAGCTAAATCCCTGATTCCTAATTTAAAAGATGTTTTTCAGAATCAGTTTTTCTTAAATATTTTTGTGCGATATATTCTTTGTAGTACCGTGGTACCATCAATGTGCCAGTTTTTCCCTAATTTACAGAAATGCAATACAGAAGTTTTTTGCTTGCTTGTTTGTTTGAGACAGGGTCTAGCTAGGTTCTTCAGGCTGGCCTTGAATTCACGGCGATCCTCTTGTCTCAGCCCCCTGAGTGCTGGAATTACAGGCGTGCACCACCACATCCAGCCCCAGAAATTCAGTAAGTTTAAATGTTTTATATATTTTATTATTGTAGCTTGGGTAACCTAATACGAATAGTAAAAATAATGCTGTATGACTTAAAGAAAGTGGTCACTTACCAAAAAAAAAAATCAATCATATTTCTTCTCTTTCTGTTTTTAAATCATGCCTTATGGCTTAATAAATCCTAACTGCTTTGAAAGAATGATAATGAGTTATTCACCCCTGGGAAATTTTACTTCAACAACATTAAACTTCTTGCAGACCCATGGGGGACAAATTGGCATTCTGAAGCAACCTTAGTACTTTCCATCTCATGTAAATTAATAACAGAAAATCTTGGAAGATTTCTCTGTAGGTCGTCATGCTAAACTATGTTGTACATTATGCTGAAAATTAGAAAGTGATCATAGATGTTGAAAAGAACTAGAAATAAAATATTTCTAGAAAATTCAAGTGTGCTGAAGTCTCAAAAATTAACTTACCTATTCTTGGTCTCTCAAACTTGATTTAGTATCCTTGGGTTCTGCAAGGTAAACTGACTTGCCAAGGGTGTAACGCCCCATTCCTCCAAAAACTTACGAATCATCAACCTTGCTGAACCGAGAGACAGTGTTCTTTTCCAAAACATTGTTTGTTTAGTTAGTTTTACTCACAAACAGTCTTCCCGTGTCTCTAGTTCTGCTCTATGCTTTTCAAATCATTAGGCTGTAGGTTAAAACAAAAGGAAAGTAACCTCTTGTAGTCAGTATTTGCAAGGAAAATGATTACTTATATGACACATAATTTACAGAACTATTTTATAATAGTCATCCAAAGAGTCAAATGCAAAAAGCGCAGAAAATCTGTGCACACACTAAGACCCAAAAAAATCCAGTTGAGGGCCGAGATCCCACAGCCAAGTTCCGCTTTAGTCTAGTTGAAGACCTAGAGCCCATGACAATGTCTCATGCAAGTCTGTTTCATGGATCTGTGCTGGGAAGGCCCAGAGGTCAGCATTGGAAGCCAGAAAGTATGGAGCCAGGAAGCAATGTTCAAAGTAAGGGCACTGAGCTCCCCCAAAAAGTATCACAGCCATCCCCAGTGACAAGGAGGTCCTGAGCTCTTCTGATGATAACAGCCAAGTTCATACCAGGAAGCCAGAATGACAGACTTTTCCAGGAGAATGAACAGCACACATCTTCACCTCTGAAGCCAGGAAACAATGCTTAAAGTAAGGATCAGAACTCACCCCAAAGTGAACTGCAGCCATTCTCAGCCACAAGGTTCTGATGAGAAAAGTAGAGTTCATATCAGCAAAGAAACTCGATAAACTCCTGCAGGAGAATCAACGGCAACAGGAAAACCAACAACACCATGGAGAGCTAACAACACTACTTCTTCCTCTCTGGTTCTCCTTTCGATGTTGGCAACAATCCCCAGGTGGGCCATCCACGTTCAGCACCATGCTGATTCAGTTCAGCTGCTGCTACAAATTGACCACCAGTTGTAAATCCACCGCATCTCCTGAGAATCTCTTTGGGATTGTTCCTATGTTTACATAGCTGACTTAAGAATACAAGTTTCTAGATAGAGGAAGATCAGATCCATATGGACATAATCTCTCTCCTTTCAGAAATCTTGTTAATAATAAAAATAAATAGATGTATACAATGCATGAATTTAAGACTTGTCTATTTTTAAAATAACCTAGCTTTCATGGCTAAATTCCAAACTCATATATCCAAATTCCTACTGAAAAATCTCTCTCCCGAACATGACCTTTGCTCTCTGCATTCTTAAATGGGTTCTTGCCCAGAAATCTTTGTATTAGTAAGAGGTTTAACAATCCTTTCATTCCACAAGATTAAAGTTGGAGCTGGAGCAGTCGCTCATATTTTCTAATTCACTACATCTGTGTTCATTTTATATTCACATTATTTCCTGCACCATAATCCCACAACAAGCCATTCCCTCTCCCTGGAAAGCCCATGACACCCTCCGTCTCCAACTTTGGCTCTTCCAAGGAGCTCTTCACAATGTTGCACAAGTACACACACACACATGCCCGCACATGCGCGCGCATGCACACACACACACACACACTGGTGTGCCTTCATGTATCTGTGAATGTACATATATGTGGTCCAGTCTTCCTTTCCCAATATATGCCCATACTGTAATATACGCAAGCTTTAAAAGGAATCTGTTCCCCTCATAATCAGCTCCAACAGCAAGAGAAGGTGTTTCCACTCATACAGCATTAAGAAAAGGTAGTGAAATGCTTCACATAATAATTAATGTATATTGCATTTTCTTTGAGGTCTATTTCTCATTTTGATCACATCTCATTTTCTATTTGTCATCCAGG
>RJWM01048572.1:0-11437 GCA_004363535.1 Dasyprocta punctata
TCTTCACAAAAAGAAAAAGAGCACATTCAACTATAAATCATTAAACTAACAAAACATCATTTGTTCTCGTAAAGGAATCACTTCCAGATTCCAAAAAACATCACTGGTCAGGTTTACTGGAATATCCACGTTCCTCTAATCATCTTAATTACTACAGTAATTACAGTAAGCCTTCACTCATAATAGTTACTCTCTTGAAACAAGCCGCACGACCTCTTCCTGGAAAGGCCACTTTCTAGGCATCCTGTGACCTCACCATGTAAAGCCGTTCACCAGGCACACAGGCAGCTGCCCGCAGATCAGGCACTCACCAAACGTCAACACAGAAGAATCCAGACTTCTCAAGACAGCCATCCTTTTCGTTGTTGTTGATACATTTGCTGTGAATAATTTGGGGGCCCTTTCTTTCTTTTTAGTAAAAACGTGAAATACAGTTAGATCCAGCTTTAAAATGCTCCCTGTAACATGATAGCAACCCTTTAAAAGTAAAAGCCCCTTAAAAAAAAAAACCAGCATGAATCAGAGACTTGATAATAAGAGATTTTTTTTTTTCAGGCAGGGTCTTGCTATGTAGTTCAGATTGGTTTTAAACTTGCTATGTAGCCCAGGCTGGCTCGAACTCATGTGCCACCACACCTGACGATAATAAAAGATTCTTATCAAATGTTAGGAACACTTCCTCCTAACACTGTGGCCACTGATTTTATTACTTTAAATAAAATACTTAACTGCTCTTTATCAAAAAATGAGAGGGAAGCCGGGTGTGGTGGCGCACCCCTTTAATCCCAGCACTCGGGAGGCTGAGGTAGGTGGAGCGTTGTGAGTTCGAGGCCGGCTTGGGCTACAACACGAGTGCAAGGCAGGCCTGAACTACATAGTGCGACCCTGCCTCAAAAAACTAGGGCCGGAAGTTTGGCTCAGTGGCTTAAGTGCCTGTCTGACAGGCGTGAGGCTGTGAGTTCGATCCCCAATGCCACACACACACACACACACACACAAAGAGGGACAGGGAACGAGCACTTCATTTAAAATAATAAAGTCAGAAAGAGTCATTCCCAGCACTCAGGAGGCTGAGGTAGGTGGAGCATTGTGAGTTCGAGGCCGGCTTGGGCTACAATGTGAGCGCAAGGCTGGCCTGAACTACCAAGTGCGACCCTGCCTCAAAAAACTAGGGCTGGAGTTTGGCTCAGTGGCTTAAGCGCCTGTCTGGCAGGCGTGAGGCTGTGAGTTCGATCCCTGGAGCTGCAAAAAAAAAAAAAAAAAAGTCATAATACGAAAAGAAAGTGTTCTTAATCCCTCTCCTCTCAGAGACTGAACCTGAGCCTTCTCACTGAGCTATGACCCCGCTCTCCCTCCCTTTTTCACTTTTGAAACAGACTGTCACTATATTGCCCAGGCTGGTGTCAAACTTGAGATCCCCCGGCTCAGCCTCAGAGAGTGCTAGAACTACAGGTGCATGCCACCACACCTGGGAAATTCTATCTCTTCTAGTCTTGAAATAGACACTACTTTAAAAACTGACATCAACAATGAAGTTGTTAGAGACTCAACAACAAGGTCTTTCTTTGCCAAAAGACCAAGACAAGACAAAACCACATGGAAAAATGTCTTTCAACCTTATGTATTATTGCTTTAGGTTGATTCCAATCTACAAGGAGACAGCTAAACAGTAAGCCTTCAATTAAAGAAGTCAATGTCTACATCTAGGATTATACGTTTTGATGGAATAAGTAAATGGCAAACATGGAGTTGAATCCTGGCCAGCCAGCTACCAGCAAATACAGTACTGGTAATAAGGCTTGAAGAAGCAGGGGAAGAGGGGGATCCAGAGCTTGGAATGAGACTATGGGAATTCAGATGCACTGTGCTTTCTACTACCAAATGGAGACAGAGTACTTTTTGTAGTCTTGATTCCGGCTTCTAAATAAAAGAGGATTTACTTCATTCTTAATGCATAAACTTTGGCTTTTTATAGCCCAAGCACTGTGCTATTTTAAACATGTAGAGGAAATGCATTTTCAGTTACAAACATTTGCTCCACTGAATCTGTTCTTATTTGTTAGCAAAAGATGTGGGACAGGATGTTTTACTCCGCTGCTTTTTGTGTACTGCTTAAATTTGTTTAGAGAAAATGAAAGTAAACAAAGTTTCCACTGCACAATTTCTATAAACTGAAGTAGTTCTCAAAGTGTCAGAAAAAGTATTTTACTGCATTTAGATAATTTTCTTTTAATGTATTAGAGTACTGTAGATTCGTTCCTTGAAAGGATGTTCCATACCCTGGATATGGAGCCTGAGGTAGATCCTCATGTTTGTACTGATACAAATCTACTCTGACACCCTGAGCAGCTGATCTTCGCAAAAGCTTTTTGAGATGCATTCCAAAAAATGAGCAGATCAACCTTGAGGAACATTGTGGATTTATCAAAAGTTCAAGACATCCTGCATTAAATGTATCCCCATTTTCATGTACAACTCTAAGGGCTTTTACTCAGGCACTTGGTAGATATATCCTTCTAATCTGTTATTACACCTTGCAAAGAAATCAATTTTGGTCAAATTTCATTTTATCATCTTTATAAGGGAGCCAGCAGTTCATTAATCAACTGAAAAACATTTCACTGGAACAGCTCCCATGATTAGCTCCTGATGGGCTCCTCTAGATCCTCTATTCTCCCTGCTGCCTTGATGCACAGCCTAAGGAAGACTCCTTTACCAAACTTCTGTAGACTCTTCTCAGTCCTATTCTCAATTAAGCCTTGATACTGACCGCTGTCCTTGATGAGTGTGCACAGTCCAGTTTTAGCAGAAATCCTAGGTTAGTTTAGAAAGTATTCCTATGTTGACACCCGATCAACCTTAGCCTGCCTTTAGCAAGGATCCCCCTACCCTTGAAGTCCCCTCGTGGACTTCGCACGCTTTCTGCTATAAGACCCCAGCTGTCTTTGCTATATTCAGAACTAAGCTCTAAGCTCTCACTCTTTCCCCTAGAGGTAACCTTGACACCGATCATGACAGTCCCAAATAAAGTCTGCCTGACTGTTTTAACAAGTGTCAGAATAATTTTTTCCTTAACAAGCTTCAGAAGCAATGAAATGCCCTGACAAGAGACTAGAGGAACAAAAGAAAAGGAGATCTGGACATCTATTCCCTTGCCTTTCCCCTGGAAGGGTCCAGCGCTCAAGCGAAGATCTCAACTCCTGTAAGGTGGCCTTGTCTTCCACTGCCATAAACTGTCCCTTCAGCCTTACGGATGGCAGTGGAGATTGATTACTAGCCCCGGTGACACTACCCCTGTCCCTGTGGCTTTCCATTACGTTGTAAATTATTAAACTCTCTTCAAAGAGTCACAACTTGAGGATGCTGTTTGTTTCCTGTTGGGTCTCCCTAACACAGCTGATTACTTATACTATAAAGGTGGGCATGGGTAGAGAAAGCAGGGAGATGGATTCCAGGAAAGGGACTCAGTGACTTGTACAAGTTGACTCTTTGAAGCTACCACTTTCCCGTCCCTTGGTTATTTTCATAACTATAGTAACAGTATTTTCTCAAACATAATTTCCAAGCAGATTTCCAAAACATCGATAGGGATTATTTTTAAGAAGAAATATTCAGGGAAGCTAGGAGTAAAAACTATAATAGGTGAAATTAACCATGCTAGAACCTTAAGACAGAATTTCTTTGCCTGTATTTCTATCTGGTATTTATATCCAAAGGTCACTTCTGGAACAATATTTTTAATAAATGCAAAGAAAAAAACTTTTTTTGGTAGTACTAGGGATTAAACCCAGAGGTGCTCTACCACTGACTGAGTCCTTTGTTCTTTTTTTTTTTAAATTGAGATAGGGTCTCACTATGTAGTTCAGACTGACCTTGAATTTACTACATAGCCCAGGCTGGTCTTGAACTCATGGTGAGTCTCCTGCCTCAGCCTCCCCAGTGTTGGGATTACAGGCATGCTCTACCACTCTTGGCTCTTCCCTTAAAAATTTTGAGACAGGGTCTCCTTAAATTGCCCAGGTTAGGTTCAAACTTGTGTTCCTCCAGCCTCAGGGGTTGTGCCACCAAGTACAGGCCACCATGCACCAACGAGAAACTTGTTCAGTAATACCGGATACAACTATAACAAATACAGTAACCTACATAAAAATCTCCTAAAGGTTAACTTTGCATGTAATCTAGAGAAGTATGTATCAAATTCAGGTACTGGAGATTATAACATCGATTTAGCAGATCATAACATTAATTTTTAAATGACATAAACTGCATGCATAATGGAAAACAGAAAATCAGAATGAATTACATGTAGTAAACATTTTACCAAGTCAGGCACAGGGGTGCGCACTTGTAGTCCCAGCTACACAGGAGGTAGAAGGATCATATGAGCCCAGGAGTCTGAAGTGAGACTGGGCAACAAAGCAAGACCCTCTCTCAAATGGAATAAAGGGTGTGCATACTGTACACACACATTGGGGTGTAGCTCAGTGTCAGAGCACTTGCGTAGCATGTACAAGGCTCTAAGTTCAATTCCTAGCACCAAAAATATATCATTTCACACGTGTGTGTGTGTGTGTGTGTGTGTGTGTGGTACCAAGGATTAAGCCCAGGGGCTTCACACTGAGTTATATTCCCGGCCTTTATTTTTTTATTTTGAGACAAGGTCTCATTAAATTGCTCAGGTGGGGCTCAAATTTACAATCCTCCAGCCTTAGACTCCCAGGGTGCTTGGGATTACAAGTGTGCACTACCATACCTGGCTTTTGTTTTAAATCATATTTTCAGACAAGATCTCCACTCAGGTTAGCCTCACTTCAATCCTCCTGCAGGAGCCTCCTGAAAAACTGGGAATGCCGACCTGTGCCACTGTGCCCACTTACTCATCCCACCCTCCCCAACACTAGGGACTGAACCTAGGGCCTTCAGACTAAGCTACATTCCCAGCCCATTTTTTTACTCAGGCTAGGCTCAAACTTACAATCCTCTTGCCTCAGCCTCCTAGATGGCTGGAATTACAGATGTGCATTACTATGTCCAGCTTACAAATTTACTTTTGTGGGTGTAACAGGGCATAATGCAGAATGTATTCCTTACGATGGGTGGCAATCCAGAAAATTAGAAAGCTAGTGGTCTGAAGAGAGCCCCTTTCAAACAATACAATGAATATAAGGCTAAACACATGTTGCTTCAGTCTACAGATTCACATTTTTTCCTCAACCCTCACTAAAAACAGTCTGTCACCCAATTAAACACATCAGTAACTAAAAAAATTTTATAAAACAGTATTTAATCCTCCTACATATAATGTACTAGTAATTTAACTGATGGGTGCAAACCACAGTTTGCAAGAGTACAGGCCTAGAATATGAACATGGCAGGGTCTGGAAAATTCTGTTCACATTCCATGAAGTTCTAATTCTCTATGGCTGCCTTCATTTGCTTTCAAGTCCTTCCACTGTGGTACAAGCAGCCAAATCTCTTTCCCCTTCTGAGGTGTCTGTGTAACTACGACCTGCTCCAGCGAGGCAGAAATACTCTAGGTGGGTAAATAGTGTAACAGATATGGGATGATGCAGCAGATGTGGAGGACCCAGCCCCCATCCTGTTTGCTCACATTAAGCACAGCAATTACCGCAAGCACCTGCAGCTCCCAGCCGGCGAAGAGAGGGCAAGGAATGTGTGGAAGCAGTGAGCGAAAGTCCCGCTGGAGCTGGAGGTAAACACTGCAGCTCCTGCCCCATCACGTGTTCTTCAGTCTCTCCGAGCTCCCCAGCAGGACTAGGTAACCTGCCTGAGAACTCTTCACTAGCTGCCTCCCCCCCAGAATTACCTCTCACACAAATGACTTACACTCAGACCTTGGTCTCAGGGTCTGCTTGTGGGTAAATGCAGCCTAGGAGTGCCTACCGGTGTTAACAGTTTTCAGAGCCAAGGTTACCAAGACAAAAAAAAAAGCCTGCCCCAGGAAAAGCTCACAGACTTTACTGACTAAGGGAATAGTTTCTAACTGAAGAGTCAGAGAGGCCAGCTTAGGAGACTAGTTGTACCCCAAATACCAGGGGATGTTAACAACACAGAGCTTGCCCTGTAGGAGTCAGCCACATGGTCAGGGCTTTGCGTGCATTCATTTCTTCACGGGCTGCAGCCCTAAGCTTTTCTTATTTACTGTGATGCTTTACCTCTTACATGTAGGCTGAAAAGAAAAGAAGACTCACTTCTTCTAAAGAGAAAGAATTCTAGTCTTTAAGTAAAAATAACTCAAGTAATACACAAACTACTAGCCAAAATTCTGATGAGCTACTAGTACTGTCACTCGAAAAGTATTATTGTTAATGTAAAATTTACGCATTTAGCTCTATAATCTAAATCTGGGCTCTGTTCAACGATAAACTTATAGCTTACTTTCCTTTGCATCTTCCATCTTGGTAAAATATTCTGGCAAAGGCAGAGTAGCAGCAAATTTCTTCTCAGAAAAGGAGTCACAGAACAGCAGGTAAAGCAAGTCCCCCGAGTGCGCCAATCACCCCTGGGACGGAGACCCAAGTACTCACCCCGGCCCAGCAGAGAGTGACGGCATGGCCGAAGGGGCACTGGCCTGTGGTTTCTCTTTCTCATTTTGCTTGAAGAATGACTTGGCTTCTTTAGATGTAGCATCCACTTCCTTAGTCACCCTGTTCCAAGAAAGATACATCAAATTTACAAAAACAATATGGAGAGAAAAACAAAATTGAAGAAAAAGGAAAAAAATGAGAACTAAGCACATATCTACTACCGGTTTTAAATAAACTATGAACGTTGAGCTTTACAGTTAAAGTTTACTATAACAATTCTAGACAAAATAAAAATTTCCCTAAAATAAATAAAACAACACTGCATACGAATTTTGTCTCCCTAAGACCCCTCCATTACATTTGTCAGCATGAATATTATGATTTAGATCGAAAACAGACCCCAAAGCGTGGTATGTTTGGAAGGTGACTGGATCATGGCCGCATCATAGGTGTCTTGTCGTCAGGAGGTGGGGTCTGATCAGAAAAGACAGGTCACTGGGCTCCTTCTTTTGCTCTCTGCTTCCTGTCTGCCCTGAAGTGAGATTTCTGAAGCCCTGGCCCTGTCACCACGTCACTTCTGCGTGAAACCAGCTGACCATGAAAGGACTGAAACTTCTAAAATGCGAGCCAAAGCTGGGCATGGTAGCACACACATCCTAGCACTCGGGAGGCTGAGTCAGGAGGACTGTCATAAGTTCATGACCAGCCTGGGCAAGCCTGAACTACATAGCAAGACCCTGTCTCAAAAAAAAAAAAAAAAGAGCCAAAATACATAAACCTCTCCTCCTTTAAGTTATGAATGTTGAGTGCTTTGCCCCAGGCACAAAGAGCCACACTCTCACAGTACACTGAGGGTTACTGCTCTGAAGGATGAAAAGGGTCCTCACATGTACAACAGGCCTCGGACTCAAAGATCCAGTGAAAGGTGAGGTATGGAGGCAGAATACTGGGGAGAAAAACAACAAACTGATTAAAAAAAACCAAAAAAGCAATGTTATAAATGACAGGAAATACTCTACAGAGGGCCCTTTCTGTTCTCCACATAAAGACACCCAATGGTGAAACAAAATCTCTTGAAACTAAGTAAATTTGGAAGTGCCACAATGCAACTTGGCTAATTTAAATCAGAAAATGCTGTGGACAATAAAATTGAGTCCTAAAGTTTCAAATAAGGACACTTATGATGCTTTAAAATTCAGACAAGGAGAGGAAAAACATCTAGTATCTGCCTCAGCTTGTCAGGTCAACAAAAACATCGGAAGAATCTCTTTAAGTTCCAATCTCTCAGCAAGAGGGTCCAAGATTAGTCACGATTGTGACTGTCCAACCACATCGTCAGGGAGAGATGAGCCAAGAACGACAAGTAAATTCCACCTCTGAGAGAATTCAATTATCTATTTATTCTCCTTTCAGGACAAATTTTCTTTTTAAGGCTCATCTCACTTCTGCTCTTAGTACTGTGTCATGTTTGGTTTCATTGGCTTTTCGTTTTCCTAAGGACTGATGAGACTGGCAGCAGCTACCGAAAGGAGTAAACATTTTCTGACAAAGCAACACAGATCAGCACTACATTACATATTAAACATATAAAGCAATATACCAGGCCTCTGTCCTTAAGGAACTCATAGTCCTGCAGGACAGTGACTGATGAGAGAACCAAGGTGACATGTGATACACAGCAAGTGTCGCAGAGAGGGCAAGAAGAAATATAACCTGTGGGAATTTCTTCCTTGATTTCTTAGACCCAAAGTCTTATCTATAATTATTAGGACACATATAAACTGATATACTTCCGAGGGACTTTGATAACTGACACAATGTAATATTAGCAGATGAATCTGTATTGATAGTATGCTTCCCACCCCCAACCCAGCACTGGAGAGTGAACTTAGGGGAGCCCTAACACTGACCTACCCAGCCCATTTTCTATTTATTTAAAGACAGGGTCTTGCAAAGTTGCCCAAACTTGTAATCCTCCTGTCTTAGCCACCTGAAAAGCTCCATTTCTAATGAGCAGTAAGAGATTTGGCTCTCAAAATATCTTCAAATAGGAGAATAGCTAACATATACAAGAAGCACCCCTGCCAGGTGTGGTGATCACACCTGTAAACCCACCACTCAGGAGACTAAGGCAGGAAGATCACTTTGAGGTCGAAGCTAGCCTGGGCTACAAAGTGAGTTCAAGGCCAGTCTGAATTGCATAGCACAACCCTATCTCAAAAAGACCAAAAAAAAAAAAAAAAAAAAAGTACCCCTAACAGGAAAAGGCCTATTATTAACATTAATTTAAATGTTCTCAGCAGAAATTCCATTTTAGCTTCATTTTTACTTACTCAGTACTTCCTGAAATTCTTTATTGGGGAGAAACTTTCCATGACTGGCCTTTTCCAAATGGTGAATCATTTAGGAAAGTCTGAGTTAACTGGCACAGCTGGTTATATGACAGGGAAGGCTTAAAAAAAATTACTAGCTGGGCGTGGTGGCGCACGCCTGTAATCCTAGTGCCGAGAGTTGAGGCAAGAGGATCGCTGCAAGTTCAAGACCAGCCTGGGTTACAAAGTGAGCTCAAGCCCAGCCTGAACTGCACAGTGAGACCCTGTCTCAAAAAAACCAAAAGGTCACTGGGGATACAGCTTAGTGACACAGCACAAAAAGACAAAAACAAACAAACAAACAAAACCAAACAAAAAGAAAAACAACAACAACAAAAAAACTATTTTCCCTCATTACCTGGATTAATATACAATAGATTTTTTAAGCAGGGGAAAACAGAATGGCAAAAATCCAAAATTTAACAAGTAAAACATAGTGTAAAGAAGTAAAGGAACAGCTTGTGCTAACACTACCTTATACTCATCCTTCACAAATATTCCCAGCCATCAGTTGGTTCCTCATATTTTTAAAACATGCAGTAATGCCCTTATCTTGATATAAAGAGGGAAAGAGCAGAACGACATCAACAGGTGGAAAAAAAAAGTTCAAATCTATGCACCAAATTTGTATATAGGCTTTGTATCTCTTAAGGTTCCCCAAGAGAATTCTTTATAATAGCTAAATTCAACATGCCAACTACTGTTTTTGTTCTTTAGGGACAGGGAGTTAAAGAGGTCTTTTACATGTCTTATTACGTATTTCTGCAATGTGTGACTTCTTAATAAACGTACTGATTTTTTGTGTGTGGGTGTGACACCAGGGATCAAACTCACAACCTTGCGCCTACCAGGCAGGCTCTTAGGCCACTAAGCCAAACTCTCAGCCCTAGGTTTTTTGAGATGGGGTCGCACTATGTAGTTCAGGCCGGCCTTGTGCTCGCATTGTAGCCCAAGCTGGCCTTGAACTCACAATGCTCCACCTACCTCAGCCTCCCGAGTGCTGGGATTAAAGGCATGCACCACCACACCCAGCTAACACATACTGATTCTGAAATACAAGTAAAACACGTGGAATGAAAGTGCTCAATTTTCTTTGTTTTCTTTTTGATACAAGCAGGAGCTGCCCTCTTCTGGCCAATGGTGAAATACCAACTGAATACCAAGTCATCATTTTAAATTACCATTCATTTGCTTTCAAAAATGAAGAAAATTGTGGCATAATATAATATTAATGTATTTAGCCAGGCCTGGTGGTACAGACCTGCACTCCCAGCACTCTGGAAGACTGAGACAGGAGGATCATAGGTTTGGTTTCAGTATGAGCACCTTAGGAAGATCCTGTCTCAAAAATTTAAAAAGGGGTAGGGATGTAGCTTAGTGGTACAATGGTTCTGGGTTCAATTCCCAGTACCACCCCCCACCAAATCCATTACAAGCATATAAACAGATTTTTTTTTTTTGAGACAGTGTCTCGCTATGTAGGTTAGACTGGCTTTGAACCTACTATGTAGCTTAGGCTGCCCTCAGACTCACAGTGATCCCCTGCCTCAGTCTCCAAAGTGCTGGGATTATAAGCATATACCAACATGTCTAGTCCAATTTTTAATTTTTATTAGTACCCTTGTTTTTTTATTATTTATTTATTTTTTATGAAAATCTTACCATGTTCCCTAGGTTGGTTTCTGACTTGTGAATTCAAGCTGTTCTCCCACCACAGCTTCCCAAACAGCTGGGACTACAGGAATGCACCACCACACCCATCACTTAAAGCAGTTTCATTAAATTTGGGATTTTTATTTTTACCCTTGTACAAAACAAAACTAATCATATTGTATTTCTGAAGTTTTTTTTCCGCAGTATTGGGGACGAACCCTGGGACTCTGCACTGAGTTAAATCCCCAGCAGTTTTTAAAAATTTTTTATTTAGGGCCAGACCTGGTGACACAAGCCTATAATGCGGAGGGTGAGGCAGGAGGACTACCCAAACTTGAGGCCAGCCTAGGCTCCATAGTGACACTGATGATCAGCTTTCTATTTATCACATATAACTTAAACAGTGAATGGATGAGCTTTACGCAGTTCACAGTTTTATTACTATAGTAAGTACAGGAGCTGTGAGAGTTACCCCAGCACTCAGAAGGCTGAGGCAGGAGGATCCCAGGGATTTCGAGGCCAACTTAGGTTACATCATAGTTGAGTCCAGGTCAGTGTGAACTATGTAGTGAGACACTGTCTCAAAAAAATAAAAAAATTAAAAAAAAAAAAAAGGTTTTCTCGTTTTAAGACTTTTTTCTGATAATGGAAACAGTGCATAACTTATATTTTAGTACAAGCTCTTAATTCAAAGTGTTTTCCTTGGCTTGGATCTACATCATTGGAACATACTCTTCCAACACTTAAACTACAAATCACATCTATTGACAGTGTAATCGTACTTTATTATACAGAATATTTTGTAAACACCTAAATGTTGAAATCACAGATATGATAAAAGCAATACATAGCTTTCTCCAAATT
>RJWM01048573.1:0-11433 GCA_004363535.1 Dasyprocta punctata
CTGACCTCTGTGACCTCTTTGTCCCCACCCCCAGCCTCACAGCCCCAGGATTACACAGTGGGGAATCTCATCCGGATGGGCCTGGCTGGCCTGGTCCTGGTGGCCCTCAGGATTCTGCTCTTCCAGGCTCTCTGCAGTCAGAGAAGGACCCAAGATGCAGCCAGGATGTGAACACAAGAAAGAGCCTCCAGTGCTGGCAGTGCTTGGGCCTGGGACATGAATTCTGCATGCAGAGGTGGTTCCAGAAGAAAGTCCTGGATCCAAGTTGGGTGACCCATCCAGTGGGAGGCCTTAGGGAGGTGATGAGGTTTGGGTGCAGGGGAGTCTGGTGTGGTCTGGAGAGAACTCTCTTTCCATTAAATGGCTCTCCTTGGGTGGCCCCATCCTCCCTCATCCCTGAGCACCTCTGCACTCACCACTCTCTGCCACAGTCCCTCCCCACACCTGTGGTCCCTGAGCCCTGTCAGACAAAGGCAGGAGGCTGCTCAGCCTCGCTGGGGTCCGACTGTGGGTGAGGCCGAGCCCCCAGCACAGCCACTCCTGTAGAGAGAAGCACCAGGCTGCGGGCACCGCCGGGCACGGCCCCTCCTGAGTCACCTGGGGCCTCTGTGCTCAGTGCACATCTGAAACTCAGGAGGCAGGGCCCAGCACTGCTCCCCGGGTCACTCGGGATCTCTGCCCAGCAGGTCTGGAGTGCAATGCTGTTTAGTTCTGTCATGCATTTGGGTTTCATACTTGTGTACCCTTGCTGTCTTTTTATCAAGCTAAAAATAGCAATTTCTTGTGAAAATTTAAAAACATAAGAACTTACCCTTAAAAATATAAGTAATTCTACCCCTATTTTCTGGAAATTTTATTAGATTTGTACAACAATTACAGAGAATAACTTTTTAATGCCATCTTTCTATTCAAGATATTGAAAATTGAGGTGTGTTAATGAACTTTAGAAATATTTCAAAATTTTATTAATCTGAATATTTTATATTCACAAGAAATTTGTAATATGATACCATATTTTAAAAATTTGTAAGTTAAGAAGCTATCGATTTTCATATATTACTAGCACTTCATATTGTATTAAGATTCTCTTCCAATAAATTTTGATGATCTCCTTTGATTCAATGATAAAATATATAATATTTAAAATTAATTTCTCAATTTCATACCAACCTTAGTTATTATATATATCTACCTTAGTTATTATTATATATACAGTGATACATATCATTATATCTAGATCTACATATTTCATAACAAAGAATATTTATCTATATTTCTCTCTCTCTCTTTTCTTTTTACCACAGTAGGGTAAGGACTTTACTGCACAAATTTTATTTTATATTCTTTATTTTGTTTTTTTTTTTTGAGGGGAATGGGCGGAAAGGGAAAAGGGAAGAGGAGGGGATATAAACCTGTATATGTGTATATGTAAGATAACTATATTCTTTATTTTGTACCAGGGATAGAACTTACTACCTCAAGTTTGCCAGTCATGAGCTTGTGCCGTATAACTAAACCCCCGGCCCCAGATTGAATTTTAAGTCCTGATCCTATTCATACTTTTTGTAACACAAAAAACAGAAGAGATCATTTGTTCAAGAAAATGCTGTAGGCAGAGACTCAGAAGTCAGGAAATTAACATGGGATGTATGTTGTAGTAGCACAAATATAATGATTGTGCTCATAGTATGTTTCATATGTTTGTATTTCTTTTCACCTTTATCCATTATTCATTTATTCCACTTATACCTGTTTACATGTTTATTATAGGTCATTGTACATGGATTTACAATCTATAAACTAGATACACTGATTTTAGGAACCCCCAACATTTCTACCATGTAAAACACAGACATGTATGTGTGTGTGTGTGTGTGTGTGTGTGTTTAGCACTGTAGGTGTTTCAAGCCATGAGATGATCACCTAAAATGAGATTACAGGGATGATGGGCACAGAACCCCAGGCTTGGACACAGCTCTGCACTTTCACTCTCATGAACTTGAATTTCAAGAGCCCTGTGGACCTGAGCTTCATATGTGGACCCTGAGATTTCAGCCATTGAATGAAGGGAAATTTGCCTCCAGGAAAATCAGTGTACATTGTCCTGTGTTCCAGATAAAACAAAAATTCATGTGTTTGGTTATTTCCAATCATGAAATCATATGTTGCCAGTTCTGAGCTCTTTGAACTCAGGCAAACTTGGCTCCAAAGTGACTCAGACCCAAGTTCTGAATTCACAGAGTGCAGTGAAGGTGAAGAATCCACTGGGAAAGGGCTCCTGGGGATGATCATGAAGTTGTGCCCTTATGGTAAGGTATGAGGCTGTAAAAACCAGAATAAAGGTTCTTTTTCTTCAGTGGTTCACGCGTATTTTTCCTCTTTCTTGATTCTCAGGACAAATGGAGATCCTCATCCTATCACAAACCCAGTCAAACTCTAAATCTGTTGAGTAAGAGAACTCTCAGGTATGGATCTGGATTCACAAGGTGAAATCTTTAGGGAAGTAGGTGCCTCGGGTGAATTTTCAGGAATTCTAGGATGATATTGGTGTTTTCTGACCACTTTGTTGCTAATTCCTAGCTTCCAACCTCAGGATCACATAATGGACAATCTCTTCTATGGGCCTGGCTGACCTAGTCCTGGTGATCCTCGAAATTTTAGTATTTCAGGTTTCAAACAGCTAGAAAATGATCCATATGCAGCCAGGAGCTGAACTTGTCAGTGAGAACACTCTCTGAGCACTCACAGTGGTGGGGACATGGAAATAAATATGTCTTCCTGGGATGTGTTTTGAGTTTCATTACATATATGTGTTAACACCCATGTTCAACCTATGCAGCCCAATATGTGAGGATCTGCATAATGTCCAGCACTCTGATGGGGGTTTGATCCCTACCATCACACAAAGAGGAGGAAAGACCTGCAGTATTGTTTTCTGATACAAAGACCATTATTAGCCTACAATAAAAACAGTTGAAAAGAACTATCATGCCACCATTAACAATATAAAGGAAATCGTTGAAAATAATAGAACCTAAAATACTCACATATTGACATATGAGAATGAATAAAAGCTATAGTTATACCACTCTTAACCCTAGAAAACAGAACTACCATAGCAATATAGACACAAAGACAAACACAATTTTGACATTCAACAAATATCTAGTCAATGCGTCAACTCTAACATCATTAACAGCAGAAAAGAATTCAACAATACAGTCTAGAATCAATTAGACAGCTAAAAAATTTAATAAGGCATAGAAGTGATAAAAAATAATATGGGAGGGTTGGGGAAAAGAAAAACAGAAAGAAATAAAAGTTGAAAATAATGAAAAGGGAGATAATTATGGAAGAGACAAGAAATGTAAGGTAAAATATCCAATAGAAGAATGAAAGAAATTAGTAGAATTAGGATAAAAGTACTAGAAAAAAGTAAATCAAAAAAGAAAAGAAAAATGAGTGAAAACAATAAAACAAAGAAGAAAAGAAAAACAAAGCAAAAAAATATTCCTCTTTGTGTTTGGGTGGATGGTTTCTTCCCAAGGACTGTAAATTGGAATACATCACATATTTGGGGAGCAGTGAGTCACAGCAGGAGCTTATTCTTTTTCTCCCCACTTCTTTTGTGTGTGTACTGAGTCCTGCCCCTCACTTCCTACTGGGCAGTGTCAATCAATGATGTGGTGTCTCCTTTTATGACTATTCATTCTAGCAGCTCTTAGTGTCTGTGACCTCTGTGCCCCAAGTCACTGCTATCTTCACCTAGCTTCATGGACTGTGGCCTTGTGAAACCTGTTGCTCCATAGCTCTCTGTCCATACACCCAAGTATGTGGCAACTGTCCAAGATGAAGCATATGACCATGTCGGTATACCAGAAGCACAGACAGGTCCCCAAATTCTGTGTCTTCCACTTTCACATGTGAACCTCTTAGAAAGTCACATGCAAACAGCATGCCTTATCACAAAAGGCGCAGACTACTAAGTCATACCTGACCTGAGCTCACCCTTGCTTAAACTTCTCAGGGAGCCTATGTCTGTGATTGTCTCTTCTGGCTGTCTCCCACCCAGCAGTTATGGTAGGGTGACCCAGAAAACCTGAAAATAATTACTTTGTGACATCTCATTCCTGGAATGGTTTAATCCTAAGCAATTAACCTTTTCCCTAAATGTGTCATGATTAATAACTCTCAAATGTGATAGAGGTTACAACGGATTTCTTCTCCAACTTTAGCAAGTCATGTGGAAGAAATTAATTCCAACATTGTATTTACACTTGACAACAACCACAGGATTTCCTTGGGGCTAGCATTGCCAGTTCAGTACATTATTTCTCCCTGAGATCTCCAAACCTGTCTAGATTTACCTTCTGTTTGCAAAGACAGGATCCCGTTTCAGGAGCTGGGTTTAGCATTCAGGATTGCTTTCTTCTTTTTTCTGCATTATGTCCATGTTTTCCAGCTTCTCTGTGATTTCTAATTTTCTTTGATTGCACTTCCTTGATTCCCATGGCTCCTCTTCCTTTCCACTTCTGTAAGCATTATTTACCAAGTGTCTGGCTTTCTGGTCCTGGAGAGGCTGTGTTGTGCTCCTGAGTTTTAATCTACCATCTTCCAGGCTTTGTTTGTTTGTTTGCTTGTGTTTGGTACACTCACATCATTGAAAGCAAGTAGATTGCACAGATTGTAGAAACAAAGTCAGTAGACTTCAACTTCAATGAAATAGGTTGACAGAGGAAGTCATGACCAAGTTGGGCTATTTGGATCCAGGTGGTAGAAAACATTGTGCAGACATTTCTACTTCTGAATCAGCTCAACAGATGGGAACATTGAAATGTGCTTTGCACAACATGAGAGGTCCTTCTCCAACAATGTGGCAAGGGGTGCAAAGTAGTTACCTGAGCCATCACTTGAAACAGGAAGATCCTGGCTTGGTGCTCATAACACCAATGCCCAGAAGGGAGAAAGGAGGATGAGTCAGGCACAGCTGATGTGTTGGGGCTCAGGACTACATTGCCTGGGAAGGAGATGAGGGCATCAAGGAAGGCAGTAGAGGTAACCACAAAGGGACACCTTTCATGGCTTGTATTCAAACAAATAAAAAGAAATAACAATTATACATATGTATTTGTCAGGTTGTCTTTAAGGCAGAATTTAAAGTATCATAACATGGCCAAAAGTCAAATCCATGATTACACCATAAGAGTATAGCACTCTCTCGCTGCAAGAAAATTCTAGCCTCTCGTTTGATATAAACATTTAATATAATATTTACATATTATGAACATTAAATGAAGAAAGTTAAAGAACAGTTCAACTTGAGATTCTGAAATTGAAGTGAGATACTGTCCAGCTTCATTATGAGCCTTATTATCACATTATTGAGAAGACTTTGGTGTATTTGAAGCACAGAAGTTGATGTCTTCCATACAACTACTGTGTAAAACATTGCCGGAATGCACTGATTGACACACTTTAGAGCAACACACCTGCAGCTAGCATTTATTGCCGCATCCTTTTCTACTCATGTTCTGTTGACAAAGTCCAAGCATGAAAAAAGATAGACCAGTGTTCTGTTGACAAGGCCCCAATACGGAGAGTGTCTTCTGAGAAAAGGTCGCAGCATAGAAATTGGCTTTGTGGAATGGGTTAATGCTTCTTGGGAATTGCTGTGTTAATTTGTGCTCTGACGCAGTTTGGAGAATTTCCTTCCTTCTTTCTCATACACAAAATTAGTAAACAAAGTACAGAAACTCCTTAAGAACAAAGGGATAATTTATGAAATGCTTTTCTACAAATGGTGTAACTGTCTGACATTGAGTCAGACCAAGATCAAGGTTATATTAGAAGTTTGGGAGCCTTTAATGATAATAGTAATGACCAGCTGTCTGGGGCTGTCTGGGAACCTCTATACAGAGAGGCCAATATGCTACTATGTTTTGAGGGAGACAGGGTAGATAGCACATTCTTGCAGCTGCAAGAACATCACAGAGAGATAGGAAGAGCTAAATCAGGGCCGAATATGGTTTTGTATTTTGCAGGTTTTTAGCTAGGCTACCATAACGGAGCATTTATTAATAACAAAAGCACGCTTCAAGGTCTTTAACTAAATTTAAAACTTTCTGCCTATGCTGACGAATCATGTAACCATAGAAACCATGTAACCATAGAGACACCTGTTGATTTCATTCTTTTATCTAAACTTTCAACCCTGGCCAAAAAAGAAAGTATATATTATTCTGTTAGAGCTTACAAAAGTAGTAGTAATAGTAATGGTAGTCGTAGTAGTAGAAGCAATAAACGAAGCAGATTCAAGCAGTCTCTGAGCTGTTTGTGTGTCTGTTCTCCACTCGCCGACGCTCAGCCCACCTTCGGGGACTCTGTGGACCTAGCCCAGCTGGACCGCGGCAATTTATGTCTTTTCTTCTCTTTTTTTCTTTTGTGTTTATTCATTGTTTTTAATTTTACTGTAAAGAGAACAAAAAACAAAATTTCAAAACGAGATAATAAGGAAGTAAAAATAGTTAATAAGTTGAGTATCATTATCTTTATGTTAGCAACTTAGAGCACAAGATATAGGCACTTAATTGTCCATAGTATCTTAGCACAAATCATATATATATATATTTGCTTTTACCTTCCTTTTCTTCTTTCCCCCTTACCAGTTTCTCTTTCCTTTTCAACAGTTTCTTCCCCTTTTACTTTTTTTCCCTCTTTGAAACACTGACTTCTTGCTTCTTTGCACATTTCAAGTATGCAATGTCATTCTAGTAACTGCAGTAAAGCAGAGCTGTGGTGGGGAAGCGGAGAGACATCAGTAACAGGTCCAAATATAGAGGCAGGAGGATGAGCTATGTAGATCTGTTCACACCATGTTTGCCACACCTCACACAGCTGCGGAAAAGACAGCTTTCTTTCTTCCTTTGGTCCAAGTATGTTCTCTTTCATGATAAGGGAATTGGTGAAGAAATTCTCTGCGGGGCACAAGAGAAGATCTGAAGAGATGTGTTGTGTGTCTTCCTCTGCCTGAAGACAGGAGAACTCCACCGCCCAATATGATACCTGCTCCATGTTCTCATCTTCAGAGCAGCTCTCCTTTGTTAAAAGTGAAAAATCATGATGAGCAAGTACAATTTTAACTTCTCCAGTACCTTCAAAAATGAAAACCTTGGGCAAGGGATATATGTCGGTGGCACAGCAATTGCCTGGCAAACATGAGGTCATGAGTTCGATTCTCATTACAAAAAAAAAAAAGAAAAGAAAAATGAAAATCTTCAATGGACTATCGTAAATAACTGTTTAGAAGAATAGGGATTATTCATAAAGTGACAGAAATAAAGATATATGAAAACCTCTGAGAAATTACATGATTTTCTCTAAAAAATGAAACCATAGAGAGAACTAAATCCTCAAAAAAATTATGTGCTCATTGATCTTTTACTCATTTCACTGACATCACAAGTAAAGTAAAGTGGACAGAAAATAGTTTTCAAAGATTTTAAAGAAATGCTAATATAGTAAATCATACAAAGGACAGGATAACCAAGGCTTAAACCTTTGACAGAGTGTGGAATAAGGGCTGGAAATGTATAAATAAGTAAAAATAGTATAAGATAGTGTGTAGGAACTGAGAAAAGCTAGCAAACAAAAAGGATGTGATTGTCACAGCCCCAGGTCACACTCTGCACAGTTCACTGCTTGCTGCCCACACAGGAAGATGACCAGCTCCTTCTCACCACAGCACAGCAGGGGCAGGAGTGTGGGAAACTTTCAGATGAGGCCCAGATGTAACAGCTCTAACCAAGGCCACACCGAACCCACTGCCAAACAATCCCAGTGTGTGCACACCTCACATCCCATACAGTTGCACCCGGAACCACAGGGAGACATTGCTATACACTCACTGCCCTCTGAGAGATCCGGATGTGATTCTGCTCCCCTAGGCAGCATTCCCCTGCCACAGGAACATAGTGACAAATAGCCAAATGTTGACAATTTATATAATAAATGCACTCTATTTTTTTATTTTATTTAAGCAAAGAAGAAAAAAGACGTATATAACAAAGAAAACAAGCAAAAGAGACAAACAAATGACTAGAGTAAATGCACAACAGTAACATTACAGGTTTACAAAACAGGATGGTAGAAACTTGACAATGGTTGCAATATTGTGTATCATTATCTTTAAAATGGTTGTTTATATTAACAGATATAAACATGTAAAATTGATCTAATCATATGAATGTTAATTGTTCTTTCTCAATAACGAATACATTCAGCAGTGTGTTCGTTTTAGCTATCTTACACACACATATATACAGATTTATATATTTTCCTTTTCCCTTCCCTCTTTCCCCCTTTTCCCTTCCCAGTTACTTTTGCTCTTTGAGCTGTTTTTTACCCTTACAGAGTATTTATTATAGATTTTGGATCATATATTCTTTTCTGTTTCTTACACTAGGGAGACAATACGGTATTTACATGTGGGTTTGATTTATTTCACTTATGAATATGGTCTCAAGTTGTGACCATTTACTTATAAAAGTCTCAGTGCAATCTTTCTTAATAGCTGAGTAGTACTCCATTGCATAAAAAACCACATCTTTTTTTATCCATTCCTTGACTGATGGGCACTTGGGTTGTTTCCAAGATTTGGCTATTAAAAATTGGGTTGTTATAAACATGGTGCACAAATATCACTGTGGTATGGTGTTTTCAATTCTTCTGGGAAAGTGCCCAGAAGTGGGATAGCTGGGTTGAATGGAATCTCTAATCCTAGCTTCTTGAGGAATTTTCACACTGATTTCCACAGTGGTTGCACCAGTCTACACTCCCATCAACAGTGAAGAAGATTTTCTATTTCCCCACAGCCTCTGCAGCCTTTGTTGTTGGTTGATTTTTTAAACTTGGCCATTCTTTCTGGAGTGAGATGGAATCTCAGTGTTGTTTTAATTTGCATTTCCCAAATGACCATTGATGTTGAACATTTTTTCATATATTTATTTATCACTTGTATTTCTTCCTCTGAGAAGTGTGTATTAATCTCAGATGCCCATTTTTGGATTGGGTCCTTGAATTTTAGGGGACTGATTTCTTTTAAAACTTTATACATTTTAGATATAAGTCCTTTGTCTGATGGACAATTGGCTAAGATATTTTCCCAGTTTGTGGGTTTTCTTTTCACTCTGTTGGAGATTTCCTTTGACATGCAAAAACTTTTTAGTAAGACGAGATCCCAGTTGTTGATTCTGGAAAGTGTTTCCCATGCAATTTGATTTTTGTTCATGAACTCTCTGCCAACACCTATGTCATCAAGATTTTTACCTACTTTGTCTTCCAGAAAGTTTGGTATTTCTGTTTTGGTATTCAGATCTTTGATCCATTTTGACTTTATTTTAGTGCATGGTGATAGACATGGATCTAGTTTTAGTTTAAGGTATACAGAAAGCTGGTTTTTCCAGCACCATTTGTTAAAGAGGTTATCTTTCTTCCAATGTACACATTTGGACTCTTGTCAAAGATGAGGTGGCTGAGTGTGTTTGTAGTTGTGGCTGTATCTTCTAATCTATTCCATTGATCTTCAGGTCTGTTTTGGTTCCAGTACCATGCTGGTTTTATCACAGTAGCTTTGTAGTATAGTTTCAAGTCAGGGATTGTGGTGCCTCTTGCTTTCCCTTTGTTGCGTAGAATTGCCTTTGCTATTCTAGGTCTTTTCTTCCAGATGAATTTCAGTAATGCTTTCTCTAGCTCTGTGAGGTAGGCCAGTGGTATTCTGATTAGCATTGCATTAAATCTGTATAACAATTTTGGAAGAATGGTCATTTTCACAATGTTTATTCTTCCTATCCATGAACAAGGAATATCTGTCCATTTTCTGAAATCTTCTTTGATTTCTTTTTTCAGAGTAATGTAATTTTCACTGTATAGTTATTTTACTTCCTTTGTTAGATTGATTCCTAAGAATTTCATTTTTTTGGATATGTTAGTGAAGGTTGTGGTTTCCCTTATTTCTCTCTCAGTGACTTTGTTGTTTGTGTACAGGAATACTATTGATTTTTGAGTGTTGACATTATATACAGCAACATTACTGGATTTGGTTATTACTTCTAGAAGTCTTCTAATGGATTTTTGGGGGTCTTCTATGTAGAGTATCATATCATCTGCAAATAATGATGATTTTACTTCTTCCTTTCCTATCCTTATTCCCTTTATTTCTTTCTCTTGTCTAATTGCTCTGGCTAATATTTCCAGAACTATATTGAATAGGAGTGGTGATAATGGACATCCTTGTATTGTTCCTGATTTTAGGTTGAAAGTTTTCAATTTTTCTCTATTTAGTAAGATGTTGGTTGTTGGTTTATGATATATTGCTTTTATCAGTTTGAGGTACAGACCATCTATTCCGATTTTTGTAGGGTTTTTATCATGAAGGAGTGTTGGATTTTGTTGAAAGCTTTTTCTGCATCTATTGAGATGATCATGTTGTTCTTGTCCTTGACCCTATCGATATGGTGTAATACATTTATTGATTTGTGTATGTTGAACCATCCCTGCATTCCTGGGATGAATCCTACTTGATCATGGTATATAATCTTCCTGATAACTTGCTGTATTCTATTTGCCAGTATTTTATTTAGAATTTTAGCATCTATGTTCATGAGGGAGATTGACCTGTAATTTTCTTTTTTGGTTGGGTCTTTCTCTGGTTTTGGTATTAGGGAAATATTTGTTTCCAGGAATGAGTTAGGGAGACTTGCTTCCCTTTCAATTTCATTGAAGAGTTCGAGGAGAGTTGGTCTTAAGTCTTCCCCAAATTTCTTGTAGAATTCAGCAGTGAATCCATCAGGGCCCGGGCTTTTCTTTGTTGGTAGGGTTTTAATTACATTTTCAATTTCATTAGCTGAAATTGGATTATTCAGCAACTTTACTTCTTCTTGATTCAGTTTGGTAGTTCATAGGTTTCTAGGAATCTGTCCATTTCTTCTGTGTTATCGAATCTATGTGAGTAAAGGTTTTCAAAGTAGGTGTTGATGATCTTCTGTATTTCCACCGTGTCTGTAGTGATTTCACCCTTTTCATTTCTTATTGCATGGATCTGAGTTTTTTCTTTCCTCTTCTTGATAAGGTTGGCTAGGAGTTTATCAATTTTCTTTACTCTTTCAAAGAACCAACTCTTTGATTCATTGATTCTTTGTATTGTTTTCTTAGTTTCAATTGCATTAATTTCTGCTCTGATCTTAATAATTTCCTCCCTTCTTTGGGCTTTGGACTTGACTTGCTCTTCTTTTTCTAGAAGTTTGAGGTGCAGCATTAGGTTGTTTATGTGTGTTCTTTCCATTTTTCTGATATGAGAGCTTAGTGCTATAAATTTCCCTCTGAGGACTGCTTTCATTGTGTCCCACAGGTTCTGGTAATTTGTATTTGCATTTTCAT
>RJWM01048574.1:0-11438 GCA_004363535.1 Dasyprocta punctata
GGAAGAACAAACATTGTGAAAATGGCCATTCTCCCAAAATTATTATACAGATTTAATGCAATCCCAATCAAAATACCACTTGCCTACCTCACAGAGCTAGAGAAAGCATTCCTGAAATTCATCTGGAACCAGAAAAGACCTAGAATAGCAAAGGCAATTCTGGGCAACAAAGGGAAGGCAGGAGGCATCACAATCCCCGGCTTGAAACTATGCTACAAAGCTACTGTGATAAAATCAGCATGGTACTGGATTCAAAACAGACCTGAAGATCAATGGAATAGATTAGGAGATGCAGCCACAACTACAAACACACTTAGCCACCTCATCTTTGACAAAGGGACCAAACACGTACATTGGAAGAAAGAGAGCCTCCTTAACAAATGGTGCTGGAAAAACTGGCTTTCTATATGCCATAAACTGAAACTAGATCCATGCCTATCACCATACACTAAAATAAAGACAAAATGGATCAAAGATCTGAATATAAAAACAGAGACACTAAACTTGCTAGAAGACAAAGTAGGTAAAAATCTTGATGACATAGGAGTAGGCAGAGAGTTCATGAACAAAAATCAAATTGCACGGGAAACACTTCCCCGAATAAACACGTGGGATCTCATCCTACTAAAAAGTTTTTGCATGTCGAAGGAAATCTCCAACAGAGTGAAAAGAAAACCCACGAACTGGGAAAATACCTTAGCCAATTGTCCATCAGACAAAGGACTTCTATCTAAAACATATAAAGAATTAAAAGAAATCAGGCCCCTAAAATTCAAGGACCCAATCCAAAAATGGGCATCTGAGGTGAATACACACTTCTCAGAGAAAGAAATACAAATGGCAAATAAATATATGAAAAAATGTTCAACATCAATGGTCATTCGGAAAATGCAAATTAAAACAACGCTGAGATTCCATCTCACTCCAGAAAGAATGGCCAAGATTAAAAAATCAACCAACAGCAAATGCTGGAGGGGCTGTGGGGAAAAAGGAACTCTTATGCACTGTTGGTGGGAGTGTAGACTGGTGCAGCCACTGTGGAAGTCAGTGTGCAGATTCCTCCAGAAGCTAGGATTAGAGATCCCATTCAACCCAGCTATCCCACTTGTGGGCATTTTCCCAGAAGAATTGAAAACATCATACCACAGTGATCCTACTAAAAAGTTTTTGCTTGTCAAAGGAAATCTCTGTGCACCTATGTTTATAGCAACCCAATTTGTAATATCCAGATCTTGGAAACAACCCAAGTGCCCATCAATCAAAGAATGGATAAAAAAAGATGTGGCATTTTTATACAATGGAGTACTACTCAGCTATTAAGAAAGATTGCATTGAGACTTTTGTAAGTAAATGGTCTTGACTTGAGACCATACTCGTAAGTGAGATAAATCAAACTCACATGTGTAAATACTGTATTGTCTCCCTAGTGTAAGAAATGGAAAAATATATATGATCCAAAATCTATAATAAATACTACGTAAGGGTAAAAAATAGCTCAAAGAGCAAAAGTAACTGGGAAGGGAAGAGGCAGAAAGAGAGAAGGGAGGAGGAAAAGATATAAACCTATATATCTGTATATGTAAGATAACTAAAATGAACACACTGTTGAATCTATTCATTATTGAGAAAGAACAATTAATATTCATATGATTAGATCAATTTTACATGTCTATATCTGTTAATGTAAGTAACCATTCTAAAGATAACGATACACAATATTGCAACCATTGTCAAGTTTCTATCATTCGATTTTGTAAACCTGCAATGTTACTGTTGTGTATTTACTCTAGTCGTTTGTTTGTCTCTTTTGCTTGTTGTCTTTGTTTTATATGTCTTTTTTTGTTTTTTCTTCGCTTAAATAAAAAAAATCCCAAAGATTTAGTTAAAAAAAGAATAAAATATCACATGAACAATTTTATATTGATCATATATTGATAAAATAGTATTTTAGATATATTGCATTAAGCAAAATAGTATTAATGTTAATTTCGCTTGTTTCTGTTTTCTCCACATTCTCTTTTATGCATGAGTCCTTTCCCCAACATCTATGATAAAAGACAATGTGTCACTGGGCATGGTTGCTCATGCCTGTAAATCTAGCTACTTGGAAAGCTGAGGCAGGGGAATCACAAGTTTGAGGCCAACCTGGGTAACTTAGCAAGACCCTGTCTCAAAATCAAGTAAAAAGAGCTAGAAGCGTAGCTTAGTACTCCATGGATGCAATCCCCAGTACCACCACTACCAAAAGTTTTTTCTATTGCTCAGGAAAAGCACAGCATATGAGAGTTATACATGCTGGAGCCTGGGCCGAGGCCACTCATGGGCCAAACTCAATGGTCTAAGTCACTGTTCCCAATCGTCACTGTCTCCTGGCATCTACACTTAAAATTACACCCCTCTCTAGCTCTGCCTACTCACAAAGTCTTCTGTGACAAAAATAACACTATATAAACCACAGGTGCTTACACAATATTTATTGAATAACTGCTGACAGAAGAAATAATTGTATGTTTTATTTTATGGAGTGTGGAAATGGAGAAGAACTTGATGCTTTAAGGGAAGAGCCACATCACTACCCGTCTGCTTCCTCCAGTTCCACTGGTGGCACTGGCAGTCTCTACAGTGGTGATGGTGGTGGTGTGGAGAAGTTGACAGACTCTCTCCTTTGCTTGGTGTCACTTTTGGTAAAGGTGGCAGTATGTGTGGCATGTCCTGGTCCCCTGTTGCTGGTGGTGACAAAGTTGAGAGGGGTGACCTTTGGAATGATGTCAGAGTTGACACTAGGGAAAGGGCCCCTACTTTTGTCAAGAACAGGTAAAATAAGATTTCTTCCTGTTTCAATGCTAAAATTCTTGTTGCTTAGCATATCTATAATGTCTTCCTTAGGTATATGGGGTATTTCTTTTTTCAGGTAGATATTTATCATCCGAATCACTTTTGGCCCAACGCAACATTTGTTCTTCTTGCATTTCTGTACTTCTTTTTCATCTGCATTGCATTGGTTCTTGCATATCCCAAAACCACTTACACATCTTTTTCTTACTAGAAATTCTGCATAAGATAAAGAAAAAACATTGGGGCATGGTTACAACCAGAGATGATGTTAAAACTGCTGAAAAGAGATGAATAGAATAAGAGAGAATCTGTTAACTTTAAGTATAGTGTTTAGGCATAATGGTGTAAGCAGCTGGGCAGGCCTAGAGAATTAAAAATCTTTTTTTAGTTTCCTTGCCTTGAGTAATTTTAAAATCTAAGGAGACAAAGAGGAAAAGATGAATAGGGAACCCAAGTATTTGCTTTTAGGATAGTATTTTTTGACCTCCAGCTTAGCACCTTTGACAATTGCAGACTGTCTATCCAATTCCTGTGATCTTAGGAAATACTAATGAGAGTAAAATCTGCGATAAAATTATCCCAAGATAGAAAAAATTTTAATTAACACATATTAATTATCTATATTAATAAATGTCGGGGTGATATTTAAATGCATGCATACAGCACGCACTGACCAAATCCAGACTTTTTTTTTTTTTCGGCACTGGGGATTGAACTCACAACCTCACGCCTGTCAGACAGGTGCTTAAGTCACTGAACCAAACTCCCGGCCCTGCAGACTTTCTTCATTCACCCACACTACCTTTCCAATCTTTAGGAATCACTATTCTATATTCAGGTTGACTTTATTTTTTAAACTTCCACATACGAGAGAGAACATGCTGTATTTGTCTTTTTCTGTAGCCATAAAGAGTGAAATCCTGTGGTTTGCAGCAAGATGGGTGGGAACTGGTAAATGTAATAAATCAAGAAAGAATTTTAAAGATAATCAATAGGATTTTTAGAACTGCTATCTTCTTTCCAAACTCAGTGGTCCTTGACCTTTCTGTCCTTGACAATCACTGCACATGTGGTTCCTGGGGCATGGTATCCTATCACTTTCAGCCTCTCGGCACATTCTGTCCCTCTGAGGTCTTAGTCATTATCATAACCTTGACCTCATCTCTGTCATGATCACTCCCACACATTGTTACCTGTAGTAAACTCCCCACAAAGCTTAGTAATTTATCTTTATCTGCTGGATTATTTTTCTATCCAAACATCTCATTATTTTTCCTGAATCAAAAATCTCTCTGTTTTAACAATTTTGCATAAATTAGAAGTGATTTATGTAGCATTAAATAATTTTCAAACACTATTTTCACCAAATACATAACATCCCAGTGTGGGAAGCAACTGCATAGATTAACACTATTACACTCATGTGGATTTTGAAGCTAAAAGGGACTAAGCACCTTTACCTTATCAGCCCATGGTATGATCCGTCCAGGGTCCTAGATGAAAGCACTAGAAACATCTTTGATGCTCTTATTTTCCTTCCCTGACTCATTGCTAACTATTCCAAATATCTGAGTGATCTTGCGTTATGAAACAAGTCTCCAAGTTCTCCCTTCCTTTTGGAAAACAAAGGCTATTTTTCTGGTTCAGTCTTTTGCCACGTGCATCCCCAGATGCCTCTATGGTAGTATGGGGGTTTCCAGGAAGACAAAGGCTAAGAGAAGGAATAAGACAAAAAATCTAAAAGCTGAAATGGAGAAGATGGATCCGTTTACTAAAATGTTAAGTGAGACTTTTTTTTTTAGCATAAAAGTAAAAACTTTCTCTTTCCTGCACCAAGGTGCAAACTGACTAGGATGTTTGCTTTAAGCAGCAGTTTACTTTAGAAATAGAGCTGAAATGTGGTAGACGTGGGCTAGGTCTCAGGCAGGAAGGCAACATCATATCTTGTATAGTTACTGAGTATACCAAAACCTACCTGCTTGCCCTGTAGCTTCCTAGGTATTTCTGTCAGACACGATAAAGGGGTTGGGTCTCCAAAGGGGATGCAGCTTTTCAGCCATCTCTTTGGATATCTCATCTTTCAACATCTCTTTGTGTTCCTGTCTTTCTGAGCAACCAAATCCCTGCTCCCTCATACTGACCCCTCTTAAACCCAGATGTCCACATTACCTGTATTCACCTGGTACTGTAGCATGAGGCTGGCACAGATGGGAAATAGGAACTTCATGACTGGGTGCCAGAGGGGAAGCCTTCGATCTGGACTGGTGTTCTTCAGCTCCAGCCTTTATTGGCCTCTTCATGGCCTTAGGCCATAAGCAGTGAAGTGCAGCCAGCACAGCTCTGTGCACTGGTCATGGTATTTGTGTTCTCTCTGCTTCTGTTTGGTAATCGCGTTTCCTGAACACATCTATGTGTCACTAGTTTTCATCCTGGGGTGGGGGGAATATAACACATCTAAGACAGGAAAGAAAGAGCAGACAGTTTTTCACTTTTCCTATTTAATGCTGGAGTAAGGTAAGGGTTATATATTTGACTGACTGTTTGTTAGCTCAGTTATAACTAAGGCACTTAATGGATGAAAATCAGAGAAGTTAGAAGAGGAAACTCTGCCTTGTTTGCTCTGATATCTCCAGTGTCATCTCTGCATAATCACAGGAACTCAGTACATGTTTGTCAAATAAGTATGTAGGAGGCAGCTCTTAGAGTTTTTGAGTTTACATATGGCTCCTCTACCCGCTACAGGCAGCATTTATATATTATGCTGCTCTGATTTCTAGTTCATGGCTGGTTGATTCAGGGATAAAAGTAGAACCAAGACTTCCAGTCAGATGGTGTGTTTTGCTAATTTTTTAACAGTGCTTTAAAAAAGAAATTCAGATATTGAAGATCATTGACTGTGAGTCTCATTTTAATTGTTCAATTCCCAAGAGTTTCTGTAGTTCCTTTCCTTCCTAAAGTTCAAGTCTTGCTAGCATTTCATTAGCTACCATAATATCTTTCTAGATATTCTGTCTGTTTTGTTTAAGCTATGATGCTTTTCTTTTCTTTTTTGTTGCAGCTATTTAATTTTATTATATTTTAAAATATGAAAACTGTAAAACACGGTATTTACATAAACACCCGAGGACTGTTCAAATGAGCACAGTATCTTCATGCAAACAATTTGAAAGACGACCAAGTTTAAGTAAGAATCTAGTCTCCTAACAAGGGCTAACACAGATGAAATAATCCTTCAAATAACTGCATTCTTATCTAAAGTACACTTAGTTTTCTAGAAACAAAATGTACATTATGGCCCTGGTGAACATTTTATTGGCATTTAAAACAAATGGCTAATACTTTTATAAGTGATTTTCATAGCTTATTAAGTAGTAACAATAAACCCATGTAGTAACAATAAACATATAGCACCATGTCCCCCTGAATGTTCTAACTTTCAAAGAGCAAAATAGTCAGAACTAATGTATCTTCCAAAATGTAGCAGAATAAATGGCTCAGAACCAAGCAAATTAATAAGAAACATTGCATAGGATAGAGAACATCCCTGCATGGAGACCAATCTAATGGTTATTTCTTATTACCTGAAGAGCAAGCTGAGAGGTGCTGGTGATAGCAAATGATGCACATATTTTTGTGGAATAAAAACACCTCACTATATTCTTAGCTCATTCTTACCTCTGTGGCAGTGCAAAGTGCCAATGCTGCTTTTCTTTAGAAACATAAAAATATTTGCTTTTATAAATTTTCAGTTTATGAAATCTGTATTTTACTTGATGAACAAATCAAAATAATCAAGTCAAGACACATTTATTTTCCTTGAAACCAGAAGATAGAATTATCAGCCTGGTAGGATCAGTTTGTCTTGAATATCAGTTTCACTGGTCTCTTGTGTCTTTCTAAAAATTGATATGTTTGTGACACATGATAATTGCCCTCATTTTGGAGAATTGGTACATGTGACATAACATCCTAAGCATTTTTACTTCCCCTTCCCCTCTCCACCCTCCCACATCCTTGGATCCTCTTCCTATGCATCTAGCATCTTAAGATGCATTAAAATAACATTGATCCCTTCACTATGTCTTGCTATTCCACAAAGAATAAGAGTATTGAAAATTTCAGTAAAAAGAGAAACTCAATTATGAAACAAAATACTGAGTTAATAGAAATTTATGAAGTTATGAAAAACTATATAGAATTGATTCATATATATGGGATGTGTATATGGAGTGAATTCATCAATTATACAGAATAATTCTGTGAAAGATAAACTATTCACACATGCAAGGTATTGTACCTATGTGTACCTGTTAAGATTTAATTGCAGAAAAGCCAAAACATCCATTATTTTAAACAGAAATCCTTTCATTACTCAGATTTAGGTGCTTACAAAACTCCCAGAAGCTGATCCTAGGATGTATCCCAGGGTGACTTCCAGAGAAATTTCAGCAAACTGACCTAACATAGAATCTGCCACATCTCCTAACATCAGTAATGTAAGGGAACACATGACTGGACCTATGACTTCAAGAACACACTCTGGTAGTTGTAACATAAGAATTATTTTGCTGCTGTCTCTGCAACTGTCTTGAAACCCACGGGCTAGTGATCAGACATTGGAATTTGTAGTAGAAAACTGAGCTGAATTTAAAGAATTTAATTTCTCTCATAATTTAGGACTGTTGGGTTTTCAATTTCTTTCTGGATCATATTAAACAGTTGCTTATTCTTCTAAATGTAATATATAACTTAAAGTTGCTCATAATTCTGTCTTTGATCTTTTTAGCATCTACAGAGTTGTAATGATGGCTACATATTTTATTTCTCATATGGGTGTGTTTTCTATTTTGGTCATTTTTTTATTTTATGGAAAAAAGGTAAAACAAAATTTCACAACAAAATAGTAGGAGAATGACAATAGTTAACACATTGCACACTGTTATCTTTAATGTAGTTATCCAGAGTGTAAGATATGGGCATTAAAATTTTCTAATCAATATTAGCACAAATCTTCCTTTTCATTTTTTTAAATTTTTATTTCAAAGATAGTGAAATCCAACAAAAGATAACAGAACAATCAAAACAAAGCAGTAGAACTGGCATAGAACTTCAAAGAGAGATACTATGAAAACAATAGCTACTATATTGTATCTTGTTACTTTCAGAATAGTTGACCATTCCATCAGGCATAGCAAAAACACCAAAAACAAAACACAATAAAACCAATAAAAACAGGATGTGAAATGAAGAAAAAAAAAAGAAAGGAAACGAACATTAAACAAAATTAAGCAAAGCGATGACAACAATATTGGGGCTGGAAGACAAGACAGAGGACAATCCTACCTATTTGCCACACTAGAAAATGTCATCTACAAAAGAAATGCTGAGACTGCTGGCACCAGGCCTGCAAAACAATCCAACAATACAAGCATTTAGTTGCTTTATGTACCCCAGTTACCATGAACCCAGCAGGTCCTCCTAGCAAGCAGGATGCTCACGGATGGGGGGGCAGAGGGAGGTCCGGCAGGCCTATGGGATACATCTCTTTCTCTCCTCCTGGAGTCTGCGCAGTCACCCAAACTCAGCAGGGAGGCAGGCGGGCTTGCTTCTGGTTGCTGCCTCTTGCCCCAACATGGAGGGTTCGCCACCAATTTTCCTTTTCAGTCAGTTGAGACACTAATAGTATAACTGACTTGCATTTTTTCCTTTATTCCTGTGATTTCCCCTTTCCCCCATCCTAGATCCTTTTTCCTTTTAAACAATTTCTTCCCATTTCACAGTATGTATTGTATATTTTAGACCTTATTTACTCTTTCAGTCTCTTATACCAGGGAGATAATATAATATTTACACGTGTGAGTCTGATTTATTTCACTTATGAGTATGGCCTCAAGTTGCATCCATTCACCTATAGAAGTTTCAAATTTATCTTTCCTTATAGCTGAGTAGTACTCCATTGTATAAAAATGCCACATCATTTTTATCCATTCCTCAGTTGATGAGCATTTGAGTTGTTTACAAGATTTAGCTATTACAAATTGTGCTGCTGTAAACATGGGTGCACATATATTGCTGTGGTATGATGTTTTTAATCCTTCTGGGAAGATACTCAGAATGGGGAATAGCTCAGTCAAATAGTAACTCTAATCCTAGCTTTTTGAGGAATCCATATGCTGATTTCCACAGTGGTTGCACCAGTTTATACTCCTATCAACGATGGAGAAGTGTTTCTTTTTCTCACGGCCCTGTCAGCATTAGTGATTGGTTGATTTCTTGATGAAAACCATTCTTTCCAAGGTAATATGGAATTTCAGTGTTGTTTTAATTTGCATTTCTTGAATGACCAATGATGTTGAACATTTTTTCATATATTTATATGCCATTTGTATTTCTTATCTGAGAAATGGGTATTCATCTCAGATACTCATTTTTGGATTGGGTCTTTGATTTTGGGGGGGGCTCTGATTTTTTCAATTCTTTATATGTTCTCGATAATAATTCTCTGTTTGATGGACAATAGGCTAAAATTTTTTCCCACTCTGTGGTTGTTTTCTCATTTTGTTGGTGATTTCTTCTGATGTGCAAAAGCTTTTTAATAAGATGAGATTCCATTTGTTGATTCTTTGAATTATTTCCCATGCAGTCTGGTCTTTGTTCATGAACTCTCTGCCTACACCTACACCTTCAAGATTTCTACCTACTTTTTCTTCCAATAGATTTAGTGTTTCTGTTCTAATATTTAGATCTTTGATCCATTTTGACTTTAGTTCAGTGCATGGTGATAGACATGGGTCTAGTTTTAGTCTTCAACATGTAGAGAACCAGTCTTTCCAGCATCGTTTTTTTTTAGAATTTTTTTTATTTAAGAGAAAAAAGACACATATAAGAAAGACAAAAAACAAAAGAGACAAACATTTAGAGCAAATGCACAACAGTAACATTATAGGTTTACAAAACAAGATGATAGAAACTTGACATTGGTTGCAATATTGCATATTGTTGCCTTCAAAATGGTTGTTTACATTAACAGATACAGACATGTAAAATTGATCTAATCATATGAATATTAACCGTTCTTTCTCAATAACTAATACATTCAGCAGTATGCTTTAGTTATCTTACATATACATATATACAGATTTATATCTTTTTCCTTTTTCCTTCCCTCTTTCCCCCTTTTCCCTTCCCAATTACTTTTGCTCTTTGAGCAGGTTTTATCCTTACATAGTATTTATTGTAGATTTTGGATCATATATACTTTTTCAGTGTCTTACACTAGGGAGACAATATGGTATTTACACATGTGGGTTTGATTTATCTCACTTATGAGTATGGTCTCAAGTCATGTCCATTTACTTATAAACGTCTCAATGCAATCTTTGTTGATAGCTGAGTAGTACTCCATTGTATTAAAATACCACATTTTTTTTTGTGTCCATTCCTTGATTGATGGGCACTTGTGTTGTTTCCAAGATCTGGCTATTACATATTGGGTTGCTACAGCCTGGCGTGGTAGTGCATGCCTTTAATACCAGCACTTGGGAAGAGTGTTGTGAGTTCAAGGCCGGCTTGAGCTACAACATGAGCACAAGGCTGGCCTGAGCTACATAGTGCGACCCTGCCTCAAAAAACCAGGGCTGGGAGTTTGGCTCAGTGGCTTAAGCGCCTGTCTGGCAGGCTTAAGGTTGTGAGTTTGATCCCCGGTGCAGGAAAAAAAACAAAAACAAATTGGGTTGCTATAAACATGGGTGCACAAATATCACTGTGGTATGATGTTTTCAGTTCTTCTGGGAAAATGCCCAGAAGAGGGATAGCTGGGCTGAATGGGATCTCTAATCCTAGCTTCTTGAGGAATCTCCACACTGATTTCCACAGTGGTTGCACCAGTCTACACTCCCACCAACAGTGGAGAAGAGTTCCTTTTTCCCCACAGCCCCTCCAGCATTTGTTATCGGTTAATTTTTTAATTTTGGCCATTCCTTCTGGAGTGAGATGAAATCTCAGTGTTGTTTTAATTTGCATTTTCCGAATGACCATTGATGTTGAACATTTTTTCATATATTTATTTGCCATTTGTATTTCTTTCTCTGAGAAGTGTGTATTCATCTCAGATGCCCATTTTTGGATTGAGTCCTTGAATTTCAGGGGCCTGATTTCTTTTAATTCTTTATATGTTTTAGATAGAAGTCCTTTGTCTGATGGACAATTGGCTAAGATATTTTCCCAGTTTGTGGGTTTTCTTCTCACTCTGTTGGAGATTTCCTTTGACATGCAAAAACTTTTTAGTAAGATGAGATCCCAGGTGTTGATTCTGGAAAGTGTTTCCCATGCAATTTGATTTTTGTTCATGAACTCTCTGCCTACTCCTATGTCATCAAGATTTTTACCTACTTTGTCTTCTAGCAAGTTTAGTGTCTCTGTTTTAATATTCAGATCTTTGATCCATTTTGACTTTATTTTAGTGCATGGTGATAGACATGGATCTAGTTTTAGTTTATGGCATACAGAAAGCCAGTTTTTCTAGCACCATTTGTTAAAGAGGCTGTCTTTCTTCCAATGTACGTGTTTGACCCTTTTGTCAAAGATGAGATGGCTAAGTGTAC
>RJWM01048575.1:0-11391 GCA_004363535.1 Dasyprocta punctata
TTTTTTTTTTTTTTTTTTTTTTTTTTTTGCGGCACCACAGGATAGAACTCACAACTTCGCGCCTGCCAGACAGGTGCTTAAGCCACTGAGCCAAACTCCCAGCCTCAAATCACTATACTTTTAATTTACATTCATTTGATTTCAAAGAGTTTCAAACCATTTCTAATATATTTGTTAGACATGTTCTTTCCTTCTCTGAAGTATGTATTCACATTTTTTGTGCATTTTTCTATCAGATTGTTAGTATTTGTGCCTAACTGATAAGGTTGAATGTTCATCAAACTTTCTCCCCGTGTAAAAAACAGTCGTAGTGTGTGTGTCTGTGCCTGACTGTGTGTCTCTGTGTGTGTGTCTGTGTCTCTGTGTGTGATTTCGTGTGTGTGTGTCTGTGTGTCTCTGTGTGATTGTATGTGTAATGAATTGTGGTCTGGCCAATGGAACATGGGTCCACACAGACCTCTTCCAAGATTCTCTCCTCAAACTTCTTTCTGTGTTCTTCAAATTATCTTTTCTGGCAACAGACAACAGAGCCCTGAAGACCTGGGAAGCATTTAAAGTCCCAGACTATGGTGCACCATTTGTAATTTATAAAGAAATTGATTTTCTGAATCACCCTCAGAAGCCCATGTGCCACATAAATAGAGGAAGCTGTAAGCTGCAAGCAAGACTTGATTGTATTAAATCACAGATATCTTAGGGTAATTTCTTAAAGTAGATAGTCAACTCTGAGTCACCCAGGATTTTCATTTTCATTCTTAATCATGAATTCCAGAGGATAGACTGTCTTAAGTTTATGTGTAGGAAATACTTTTTCTCTACTTTAGACTGTCTTTGCAGTTCTTGAAATACAGTTTTATAGCAGAAAGTACTGATATAGAAATCTGTGTTTCTTAGCCTTTTCCTTGAATCTTTGACATTTTTATATGTTATGTAGAAATCTGTGGCAACTTTGACAGGATTCAAACATACCCTTTTTCTCTAATTAGCTTAAAGGTTTATATTTCATATTTAAGTATTCAATCCAACTGGATGGGAATATTATTTCTGAGAAAAAGGATTTACATTTATTTATTTTCTCACATAGATAAAAATAAACTGAGTAGTATATATTTGATAGTACATCCTTCAATATCGATCAATACAACTCTTTTTTTCTGTTCCATTTTTGTATATCCTTATGTCATTGTAAAGCATGCATGCATTCTTATTTTATGTCAAGATTGATTAATCATCATAGAAAATGACTTCAGTTTTTTTAGTACTATCTCTTAATTTATTTGAGTATTGTCTTCCCACATAAGATCTGAGTGAACTTAAATTTTAGAGACTACAACAATTTGAATAAAACTAATAGTGACACTGATTTTTTTTCCAAATTTTGTCATCAAAATATCTAAAACAGCTTATTTCTGTACTTTTTAAACACACTGTAAAAAGTTGTATAATTTTTGCCCAACTGTGTTTAATTATCCTTGGGTAGCTTATAGTTTGATATTAAGAATGTGTTTCCTAATTACACTGTCTTTATGTTGATATGTAAAAATGCAATTACTTTTCTATATTTGAAGATTTGTCTTATTTTGAACTAAGAAAATTGTCTTTTTAATTACAGCAATCCATTTGCTAATTGTTTTGGATTTTGTGTGTGGAAAACAGTCAGCTTGGAATGAAAATTTTGTGTCCAGGATAACAGTGATGAGGAAGAAAGATAATAGGGACACAGACTGGCTCTTGCTTTGTACAAAAGCTTCCTGTGGGTTTTCTAGGTTCCCTTTATTTGAAAAAGAAATTTTTTTTGCCTTTTTTATTTTAAAGAAGAAAAAACTAAGGAAAATAAAACAGAATAAAACCAATCAAAAATAAACCAGCCTAAGTGATACAGGACTTCAAAACCTTACAAAACCGAGTTACCATAATGTTACCATATTGCCTTTTGTGGTCTTCAAAATAGCTGCAGATACTTTCAGACATAGTAAAAATTGAACAGAACAGAATAGAATAGAAACAATAAAACCAAAACAGTGAATGCAATAAAGAACTTCAAAACAAACCAATAGTAAATCCAAAATGGCTACCATCTAATATGTCTTGCTACCTTTCAAATAGCTTCTCATGCCATCAGATTTAACATAATTAAACAAAACAAAAGAGAATAAAACCCAACCCAACAAAACAATGAAAATGATATGGTTTCCTGGCTGGGATCACTTTCTGGTGAGGCCTAGATCACCCCCAGCCTCCCCACTGCCCCCCAGTCTGCGAATGTCACAGACTCAGGGACAGAGGCTTGGGTGGAGGCTGACCCCACTCCAGCAGCAGCTGGCCCATGGTGCTGGTTTCCAGGTGAGGATCACCTCCTGGTGAAGTCCCTGGTTCTCTCCCCCTGCAGTCCGTGAATGGCACAGATGCGGAAATTGTATTCCACATCATGTGCTGTCATTTAATTTTGTCAATTTTTGTCATGCGATCATGTTGTATACATTCATATGTGTGTTACTTACAGGCATTATAACATATGTAAACTTTTAAATGGTCAATATGATGAAATATGGTAGTAGATAATTCTAGTCATATCCAACCTTGGTCATGAACCAGATATACTTCCATTTTGCTGGGATTAATTTATAAATATTTTGCTAATATTTTTATAAATATACCTGTGGGAGAGATTAGCCTATAATTGACCTGTTTATTTCATAATACTATCAATACATACTCACTTTAAGTGTCATTATTACCATCGTGTGTCAATATTGTTGATACATGCATTTCAAACTATCAGTTTTTTAAATTTCTCTGCTGTTTTCTGTATTTACTTTAAAAACGTATTTTCTCTTATTTTATCTATGTTTTTATTCTTTTGAAGTCTATTAGCTTTTGTACTACAGAGCCTTCCTTCATTAATTTTATTTCTTATTATTCAGTAAGTTTCTAAGGATATGAGCTTCTATCCAATATCATATCAGTTGAATATAGTTTTGAAATACTTTATTTAATTATGAATATATAATTAAAATATATTTTAATAATATATATTTTACTTTAATTTGTTTTCTCCTACTAGTACTTACAAGTGTATTTTTCTTATTAATTTACAAAATAGTTTTTATGGTTGATGCTAATCCTAATTTCATTGAGATTAGTGTATATAGTATGCTTTATGCTAATTGGTGGAATATTTTGAGATTTACTTCATGACAAATGCATGGTATATCAGTCAGGGTTTACTAGAAAAACAGATAGAACAAAAGACAAACAAATGTATAAGAAATTACAAGATTGGCTTACTATGGTGTTACGGTTTATACATTGTGTCAACTTGAGAAGTCTAGAAGCTTAATTAAGTAACTCAGCAGCTCTACATCCTGGGGTGTAGAGGACAAGCAGTTACCTGTTCATTGTGTCAATTTGATAAGGTCAGAAGTTTAACTGAGAGACTCAGCAGGGAGCTGGGGTTCTTACTTTGTAAACATCCTCAGCCTGTGCAAGAGGAGGGCAGGCAGATGGTGTGAGTGCTACCCCCAACCCAGGGGAGCAGCCTGCATACTATAAAAGGTGAATGAGGAGGGACTGATTGCTGCTTCTTCAGAGGAACACCAGTCTTCACCTTCAGCTTGGACATCATCTCCTGGCTTCTGGCATAGACTGCTCGACTTCATCATAGACTCTTCAGCCTTCATTGTAGACTCTTCAGTGTTCTGTCATAGACCCACTGACCTCTTGATACGGACTTGCACAGGACACTGCAGTAAGCTCCAGCCCTTGGGATGGACCCTTCCTCCTCCAGCTTTCAGACACCCTCTACATGCTCCTTTATTCAACTTTGTGACTGACCATCATAACCCAATCTTGTTATGTCTTATACAGTTGTGTATTTTGTGTTATATCTGTTTCTCTAGTAAACCCTAACTGATATATACGGTCAGCCAGAGTCGGATGAGGGAGCGTACGGACACCGTCTGGAGGCTGAAGGTCCAGCCCAGGGACTGGAGCTCACTGCTGTCCCATGCAAGTCCATATCAGGAGGCCGATGGGTCTGGGACAGAACACTGTAGAATCTATGACGGAAGGCTGAAGAGTCTACGACAGATGCTGAGGAGTCTACGATGAAGGCTGAAGAGTCCCAGACAGAAGTCAAGCAGTCTGTACACAATAAAAGGCCTTTTATTGTGTGTAGGCTGCTCCCCTGGGGTGGGTGTAGCATTCACACCATCTACCTGCCCCTCTCTTGCACAGGCTGAGGATATTAGAAACTATTGGCCATGGCCCCCTGCTGAATCACTTAGTGAAACTTCTGACCTCCAATTGACACAGTGAACACTATCCTAGAATGCTAAGGCTAGTCCTCTACAACCCAGGATGTAGAGCTGCTGAGTCACTTTGTTAAGATTCTAGACTTCTCAGGTTGACACAATGTATAAACCATACATAACACATGGGCACTATTTGTAAGTGTCTCACAGCTATGTGAGGACAATCTAGAGAGAATTGGGTATCCTACTGACATTCATTTACATTGGAACATTATGTTATCACATAGCCTACCTTTACCACACATTTACTTTATCACTTTAAGAAAATCTAGACAGTCAGGCTGACTTAATGACTACCCTAACAAATATTGTCTCCCAAATTGATTTTAACATTAGATATGATATTAAATTCAGGGTTGGGAGTAGGGTGACATCATAGAAATTATCACCAAGAGAAGGCATCGGTTAAAAAAGAAATAAAATTCTCTGCTGTCCAGACCTCCAAACCTCAGGCCTGTAAACGAGTGAGCTGCAGTCATTCCTGATTTCTTCTCTTCTCATACTCCAGGCTCCCTTTATCTTTTTTCTTGAGAGACAATTCCAAACACTTTATTCCAAGACAATTGCTCTCTGTGATGTAATCCTAAAGACCTCACATTGTAGTTTATAAATTTTCTGAAGCCTTGAGCCAAATCATCTGTTGTAGCCTCCATTTGATCCCATTAAATAAGGTTAATATTAATACCCTGACTCCCATGGTTCTAACTTACGATAGCATCAGCAAAGCCCTCGGAAAAATGCATCAATCATAATAATGCAAATGGTTCTTAGTTATGATAAATGATCGGTTTTCACTAGTGTCATCCATGATAGACTCTGATTTCTTTGCTTCCTGTTGGCATCATGATTTCTCCATAAGATATAACATGATTTTAGATAGGAGCCATGAAACCATTGCTGTTAAACTAGTGCATCTTGGTAGAACATTATCAGTTCTGTCCAATCTACATCAGGGTCTAATAAAAGTCAGGCTTCTACACATAATTGTGAGCATGTCCAATACTGAGCTCAATATTTCTTTCCTAGTGATACCTTTTATCTAGCCATTGTACCTCACTGGGCCTAATCAACTGTTATTTTCTGACAGAAGGCTTATGATTTTTTTGGAAAAGACTAATGACCTGAAACAGTTATTGCCAGTAACTCCAACCTGCTTCCCAGAGACTGAGAACTGTTTAATAAACAATAAATAACTATAATTTGTTTATTTTATTTCTATTCCATTTTTATAATCTTGTGCTTGTTTTTTTTCAAGTTTCTGTTAAGTCTCTGTCTGGATTGAAGCTGCAGCAACATTTGACTTTGTGAAGAGGAAGTTTGACCAGTGCTGAGTCCAAAGGAGGTTGCTAACTATTCTCTGGGCTAAAGAGAAGCGAGACAGCCAAAAATCCCAAAGAGGCAAGGGGTAAAAGAAGGATGAAGTCTGCTGTGTTCATCCAGGACTCTGCTCAGTGAAGATCTCCCCTCTTCTCCCCTAGCAGACTACACTGACTGCACAGATCCGCCACTGGGACTGTGTGGCAAAGTCTGCCAGCCGATGGCTCTACTGCTCAGTTTTTCTGTAGCTGCTACAAAGTAATCAACACCCACAAATCAAAAAGAAGACAGGCTGAATTTGGCTCAAGGTTTCAGACGTTAGTCCATGGTCTCCTGGTTCCAAGGTAACAGCATCACAGTAAATGGTATGGTAGAGCAAATCGGCTTCATTCATGGTGTCAGGGAAGCAGATCTGGAGAACAGAAAGCAAGAGTACAGGGAGCATATGTCACCCAAGGCCCATCCAGACACAGCCCCCAGATGTGTGCTTCCCTAACCCCCTGACTCCTCACAAGCCAAACAAGTTGACAATCCAGTTTATATCTCACCTATGCTATTCCATTGCTTCCTTCTAGCCATTTTTTGGCAGGTGGTCTGCACATGTTTGCCTTCAGGTTGTAAAATTTTGGTTGATTTTTCCAGAAAGAGAGAATTCAGTTTTCTGTACTTGGTGTTGGCAGAGCCTAGGACATCTGTGAAGTTTGCTCTTTAGCTTGGGGAAGCATCACTGATCTATCTTCTGAAGCTTCTCACCAGGGCACCTTTTGAGTCCAATTACCAGGATTGCAATGCAAATCATTTGTCTTCATCCATTTAACTGCTATGATTTACATATTTTTAAAGGTGGGAGGGGAAATTCATATTTTCTATCTGAAGATGCCAAGATTGATATTTCAGAAGTTTTTACTGTGAAAAAAATTAGCTGCTGTATTTTAAAGCAGAAATAGAACATCTGGAAAGTGTGTTTTACTACTTAAACATATGGTGCTTCTTCATTGGGGAAAAAGTACATCACCAAATGCAACAACAGAGAACTTATAATGTATTTAGGATTAGAAAAAAGCAATAGAAATCCCACATATTGAATTCAAGTCAAACAAGAGACATTTACTGCTTAAAACAGTGAAACACAGCCATAGATTTTATACTGCTGAGAGTTACATATTGGCAGTTACATAAGGGAATAGAGAATAGAGGCTGGGAAGAGAACTGCTATCATACTTCCAAACATACTTTCTTCCAGGACACATTTCTAGAACATGCAATCCCTGTGGCTTGGCACTGACTTGCAGAAGTTACAGGAGCTCTGAGCAAATAATTAGAAAACAATGTCCTGAGGTGGGGCAACTCATGACAAAGCAGAGTAAATTGAATGAGGAATACAAGCAAATGATCCATATGAAAAACTGGCCAAGATGGGCCAGCTCGTGGGAGACACCCAGGCATCCCCTGTGACAGCATGAACAGAGTGTCCCCATGATTCCGGGAGATCACTCAGCCAGCTGGGGAACAGCAATTCTCTCACGCTGCTCTCTGGACTGAGTCAGCCTAGTGAACGGAGCTACAGCCTCATCAGTCATCACAATTCATGTTTTCTTTAACAAAAAATAACAAGCATTTCTCCCTCTGCCAAGTTTACACTCACCTCTCAGCTTAAAGCTCCAAGGTGCTGGTTGCTTCTTTGTGAGTCTCATCTCTCCTTCCCCTAGGGCCTCACCTCCCACCAAGGAGCTTGGCATGTGGTGTGCTGAGTAGCAGGCCCCACCCCCGTGAAAACTGAAGACAGACACTCCCTGGGCACCCTGGAGGCAAGGACCTGTTCCAGGCCTCCTGTGGCTTGTAACTGTGTGGGGGCGTGGAAATATAAGCCAGAGAGGTGAGAGCTCCGGTCAGACCTCAAAGGAAAGTGAGGTGCGAGCTCCATGTGGATTCCCAGCTGCAGGAGGAAAAGAGTGGTGAAAGACTCCATCCATAGGCTAGCGTTTTCTGTTTTGGGCACCTTTGTTTGAAATAAATACTTCCTCAGAAAACAAATAACGGAGCCAGGCGTGATGGTGCACACCTTTAATCCAGGCATTCAGGAGGCTGAGGTAGGTGGAGCGTTGTGAGTTCGAGGCCGGTTTGGGCTACAACGTGAGCGCAAGGCCGGTCTGATCTACACAGTGCGACCCTGCCTCAAAAAACCAGGGCCAGGAGTTTGGCTCAGTGACTTAAGTGCCTGTCTTACAGGTGCGAGGTTGTGAGTTCAATCCCCGGTGCCGCAAAAAAAAAAAAAAAAAAAAAAAAAAAAAAAAAAAAAAAAAAAAAAAGAAAGAAAGAAAGAAAACAAATAACGCCAAAATCCCAAAGAGGCAACAATGCATGAGACAAATTCATGAGACAAAAATCCTGATTCAGTCATTCCCACATTCTTGCATTGCAAGAATGATTGTGCCATAGCCTGTTCCCACATGTGCACCACTGCTTAGATCCGCCAGAACACTATGCTGTCTGCTGTTTTTAATTTTTTCTTTAAATGGACCAAACTTTATGCACTTGCATCTTTTTAAAAATTAAATATCATGCCTTAAAAGACTTCCCATATTATTATTCTTTATGGGTGACTTTATCCTATCTGAGGTCACTGGTCTTCCATATGGAGCAAGGATTAGCCATCGTTTCTGTAAAGGCTGGACAGCTACTGGTTGGACTTTACAGACTATATGAGCTCCATTACAACTTCAGACTCTGCCATTGTACAGAATGACCTTCCATAGGAGCAAATGATCATTGCTTTGCCCCAATAAAACTTTATTTACAAAAACAGGAAGTGGATGGGTAGATTCTGACCAGAAGGTTATGTTTTTTTAGACAGCATTTTGATGATTCAGGGCAGAGAGCTTTAATGGAAGTGAATGGAATTCAAATATCAATTTGTAGAAAACTATTTGACTGAAATATTAAGACTTCCCATTTTCAGACATGATATACTATCCTATAATCTTTTAAGAATATATTTGACAAAAATTTACATGAACTTCATGGAGAAGTTGACATCCCTGATTTCATTATGCCCAGGCAATTTCTCTGTTATTCTTTCTATTTGTCTAGGTAGATAATCTTCTTAGTGAAATGGATTAAAATTATTTTCCGAAAGTTTGCATTTTATTGTTTATATTGATCTTACTCCATTCACTTGAATAGCCAGTTCATTAGTCTTGAATAGCTAAATTAACCCTGAACCTGTTGGTCTGGTGGTATCCTTCAAGGTGTGAACATAAACATCAATGTTTGCTCTGGGCTTCTGTTGGGATTATTTTAACATAGTAAACTATCTTTATGGTTTGATTATCTGTACATTTAAATCTGGGATGGATGTTGAATGTATCAAATTCTTTTTGATGTCTATGATGAAGATATTAACCTTGATTTTCTCTTTTAATCTATTAATGATAAGTTCAACTTCCATTCTTTAAATAGGACCTAGTTTACACAAACTATTATTCTCTTCCAAATATTAAGTATTTTTTATTTATCTGCATTTATATTAGTGGTATGATGGTTTGTGTCTGGATGTTCCCCTAAAGCCTCATGCAGTCATGGGGTCAGGCTTCTAGAATCTGTGATTAATTCATGGTCCAATACTGGCATTATGGGTGTGAGTGCTGCACCCACACTAGGCTGGGTGGCCCACATGCACTGTAAGGGAGGAAAAGAGTCTTGCTCTACCTACTTTTGCACTTGTTGCTTTTTCTGCTTTCTGCTACCATGAATGGTTGTCCTTGTGCCATGTGCCACCCTGTCTTGGAGCCAGCTGATTATGGACTGAAACCTCCACAAACTGTGAGCTAAATAAACCTTTCCTTCCTTAATTTGGAGTGCTGGGTATTATGTCACAGTGATGAGAGAAAAATAACTAAGACAGACAGAAAATGAAAATAAGAGGCTGCCCTTATCTCTCTGGTGTCCAGTGGGCAGAGAGGTCAAGCCACATATATAGCTGGCAAACAATCCACACAGAGCACTGGAAGTTTAGAAGTTCTTGCTGACACAAAGGACAGAAAATAGAAGAACCATGGGTCGACAAGTACATTAAGTCAGAGAAGCAATTGAGGCACAGGATCCAGAAAATAGTATCTATCACCCCTGCTACTGTGTCAGCTCACTGACCTCCTTGGCCACATATGTTCAATGTCTTCCTCTGGCCATATTTGGACTCTGTGGCCTCACTGATTGACTTTCAAAGTCAGCTCTTCAATTTATATGCTGCTTCTCATCCTGTCTCACACTCAATGACATTCTAGCAATTCTCCCCATCTCTCGCTATCCCCCCTCTCTCTCTCTCACTCTCTCTCAGCTCTGTCTCCCCAATTTTCCCTTCAGTGTTTGTTAATTTCCATGAGCACACCACTCTGACATCTTCTCTTTAAGCTCTGGATTTGCCACCCACCTCTAACTATCCTTTATCTCTTTACTCATGCTACTGTGTGTTCTATGTAAATATTGTGTGTTCTCTGTGGCCCCAGAGAGTCATTTCCTACTTACACTGAAACCCATTTTACTTGGGATACTATGAATTCACTCCTGTCCCAGGCACCTGTGGCTTCTCCAGTTGGAACCCCAAGGGCTATTTTCTATCTTCACCTACAGATATAGCAGGAGCATTGAGCTTGCTCTCATGCTGTTTATCTTGAAAGGCTTTCTCTGTTAGGCTTCCAAGACAATCTTTCTGTTTTGCCTTGTTTTGTCCTTATTTTACCATCTATTTCATTCAGTGCAAATGACATGTCTTTCCCCAAAAGTCAAAGTATCTCACATCTCATTCCTTGGACTTGTATTCTGTCTCACTTTGGTGATCATTTCCACCATACTAAATGATAAAAATATAGCTGAATTTTTATCCCAGCCCAGGCTCACTTGAATTTCACATCAAAAAACCACAACAGCGTTGTTCCTGATATCTTCACTGAAATATCTAGTGGACTTCACAAACCTCACAAACCCAAGCACAAATTCCTGATCTTCCCACCAGGAAATGTGGGCTCCATCTCTTTGATTCTTCTGACTTTGTGTTTGACCTCGATGCCTCTTCATCGTCCATGTCCAACCACCAACAGATCCTAATACATCCATTCTTGATTTATCCCATGCAGTTTTTCTAATCTCTCTGTTTCAATGAACAATTAAAAGTCTTCATATCCACCAAAAGCACAAATCCACTTGGTCAAATACAAAAACTTAGGGCATTAATCTTGATGGAGAATATTTTTTATTTGTACATTTCATGATATGAGGTAAATTTTTTCAAATGCATGATCTGTGCCCTCACATTAGACGACTTTTGAAAGGCAGCTTCATTGCAGTCATGAAGTGCAGCACAGAGTGTGTCTGTCTCCTAGCAATTGTGCCCCATTATGGAGCTACTGAGGGTCTCATGGTGGAAGAACCTCATGAGTCTTTGATGTCAGAAGTAACATCTTGATACATAATGAGGGTGAGGTTTAAGTCATGACTAGTATTTTGAAAATTATCTCAATAATTAAGGAAACTAATAGGGTTTGTCAAATTAAAATGGTGGCAGCAGAGATGAGGAGAAATAAAATAATATGAGAAACAAATGGTTCTTTTTAAGGTGAAATAAATATTGACCATTGACTTTCAATGAAAGATTTAGTCATGAGGTCTTACAACACTCATAGGATATACTATGTTAATGTGTCTTGTGCATCTAAAATAATATAAATATGACCATCTGAGAGATCATGGAGAAAAAAATCCTCAC
>RJWM01048576.1:0-11431 GCA_004363535.1 Dasyprocta punctata
TGTAGAAATGTAGCCCAAAATCCAATCCTGATAGTAAAGGCTAGTTTTTGAAATTCTCTGTAATTTCTATCTTTTCTTTTGTTTTTAAAATAAAAATAAAAATTAAAAAAATTATATATATAAAAAAAAAAGAATGAAGTCTCTTGCCAAATACCACATGGGAATTCAACCAGGAAGTCATGCCATTGTAAGCATTAAATAAACATTCTGGACAAGTGAGCTCACATTTGCCCTATACAGATACACATCACTTCACTCTGATACAACAGACAACTCCTCCTCTCAAAGCATTGTTTGATGTTAACAAGATTCAAATGGGAAGGGCTGGGAGTTTGACTCAGTGACTTAAGCACCTGTCTGACAGATGCAAGGTTGTGAGTTCAATCCCCGGTGCCACAAAAAAAAAAAAAAAAAAAAAAAAAAAAAAAAAAAAAAAAAAAAAAAAAAAAAAGATTCAAATGGGACCTGTAAGTCATGTGCTATTGTTACCTATCTAATCAGATTCTTACAAGTACTTTGAGCCACTGTTAACTGTGTATCATATAATAAGTAAAATAACATCTTCTACACACTTTCACTTAAACTATTTTTAGAGTTATCATTATACCTTTTCAAAAATAGTGTAATTCAAGTATATAAAGAATCACTTGCATAAATTAAAGCAAAATTAATCATACCTGCAGGGAATGGCTGTGGAGTGGATTGAAGCTCCAGGTTTCAGAGGACACCTGAGGATGTGACCCCACAGTTTGGCACAGGTGCACAGCAGGAAGCAGGTATGTAACCATGACTAAACACTGACCACTATGCATGCCCTGCACTGCATGGTTAAGTCATATGTGATAACAACACACCTAAGATCTTGCTTGCTATTTGCCAATATTGACCACATGTGCAATGGGAAATCTTGGAAAATCTTACCTGTGAAAATATTCCTTCAGCCCCCAGCCCCAACACCATCACTTACTTATATAAAGAACTAGGCACTCCAATTTTCCTGTCAAGATTCCTTTTTAGGGTCATACTCTTTTGGGTAGATGCCAACACGACCCCACGAGATGCTTTCAATCTGACGCCCTGTAACTCCATGGAAGAAGCGTTAGCATTGTGAAAGTCTGGGTGATGGACAGGGCTTTGAGATGTTATGTGACTCGCTCAAGTTCTGAGAGCCAGTTATGTGGTGGTACCATGGTTGGCAATCTATGTACTTTCTACTACACCTGGGTGCCTCAGAAACATGCCCAGAGCTGAAACTCTGCTTTCATATGGATGGAGAGATCCACCAGACTCTGATCTGGCTGAGACTCCACCACTAGGCTTGATGCAACACCCTCAGCCCAAAAGGGTTGACACAAAAATGGTGAGGTCTCTTCCCAAGGACAGTCCCAGTACTGCCAGGACAGATCACGCACGGCCTCCCAGGTTGGAACATTTGCACATGGAGCCGCTAGCAGTGAAGTCCAGATGGAATTTCCTTCTCTGCTGTACAGTCAAATTATTATTACTTACTTCTGGGAATAGAGCCATAGTTTGACTCTCTAATTCTCCAGCACAGGCTGATCTTTGATTTTCAGATTCACACTGAGAGTGAAATACAGATTCTGAAGATGTTCTTTCAGATTCAGATAACCTTGAAATGGCCCCTCATATCCTGCCTTTGATTTACTTTTTACAGAACATTAAAATCGAACTCGAGGAGCATGTCCTTTTTATCTGTACCACAGTTCTTTCTGAGTCGCAGTGCAGTTCTGACAGATATTACCAAAATTCAGAGCAAAGCAACTTTGCCTTCATGCCTGATAGGAGGTCAGGTGTACCAGATATCTGTTCCTGTGCAATGCTGTGGTTGTTAAAAACTGAAGGGAGTGGAATCCAGTTCTGACATAACGAGGAGGGTGCTGGGCCCCTACGTTATCACAGATGGTGAGGAGCTGCATGGCCAGCAGCATCCTTACCCTTCTCAGGACTGTGGGACCATGTTGGAGACACCTCGCCGTGGCATGCATGGAGTCAGGTCCAAATTTAACATCTTCTTGCAGAAACAGACTCAGAGACTACAGATCGTGACCTGGAATCCAGAGTTAAGGATACTTCCATTCTGGGATGCTCTGAACCCTTCACTGTAACTTCCGAGTCTCTCTGCCCTGGGGTTAGTCCAATCAGTTCTTTTAAACCACGGTAATAAGATCCTTCCTAATCAGTACCTAAGTGCAGGCATTTCTTTGCCAGGAAGGTCTAAATTGTCTTTCTAAGATTAGCTGATAAGCCTGTTCACACAGGATTAAATGTTTCCAGCCCCAAATGGCTGCTGTGCTTGGCAGACTGATTAACTGGAACAGGGAGATGAAAACTAAAATCCGAGTAATTGGGCTGCTTGAAAATTCACTACAAGTATGCTTTTAATTACACCAGCAAATCTAGAATCCATGTAGATTTTTTTCAGTAAAATGTATCTCACATATATAGTACGATTTCTGACTAATAAGGCTTGACTGAGGAATGTCGTCTTCAACTTGGAATATGCTCATGGTAATCGTTGCTTCTTGTTTACTAATTGTTTCCTAAGCCAGTGGTCAAGATACTTTTTCTATACCACACAGGAATTACAAATAGTTCTTTGGTCCAGGAACTGAATTCTTTCCATGATCCTGCTCACAAACTGAATCAAATTCAATGGTTAAATTTATTGTTGACCTTATGGGGAAATTTGATTCAGTTTGCAACCAGAATTGTGGAAAGAATTAAATTTGTGAACCTATGGACCACTGCATTGTCTCATCACTAGATGAAAATATGTCAGCTTCTAAGAACTGCTGTAAGGTCGCAAGGATAGAGGAACCAGCAAAATACGTTCTGCTACAGTCTAGATTGTGACATTTTCTACCAAAGTATTGGCAAAGACTACCTCCTTGCTTCAACCTTGCTTTTTCTACTTTGATCCCTAACATTGCCCTGGCTCTCACTTTCATTGGCTTTTGTGTACCCTGCTAAGTCAGATTATGGAGGAGCAGCCCTGCTCCCTGAATGTAGGCTTAGGTTTTTCTTCTCACCCCTGATGTTGAACAGAGAATACAGACCCTAACAAAAATACTTGAACTATTGGACCCAGCTAGAACTGCAGCCAGCATATCTCTAAGCCTTGAGACAATAAATTCCTTTCTCTTTCAAGCCAATTTGATTTGAGTTTCCTGTCACCTACAATCTGACACAACTGCTGAATAGTTCCAGTCGAAGGGACATTCATTAACTGATTATCAATACAGTGGCATCTTGGTTCATGAGCTTAATTCATTCCACAATTCTGGGGAAGATGGTTGTTGTTATGTTCCTCACCCAATGCGAAATTAATAAACAGAAGCAAAATTTTGCTGAACGCTTCTGTTTGTGCATGAGTATACTGCAAACAGAAATGTTTGTGAACCTAGGTATCCCTGTACTTCTAGGAAGAAAATAAAGAGAGCTCAATTCAGGAGAATGCTGAGGACTGTGGAATCTGGTCCACAAGTAAGCCTGTATCAGAGAGTCAAGCTGACATGGGTGTGGAACTACCTCACCACAGAACTGCCCACACTGTCATTTAAGACGGTGTCTTCATCCTTTCTGTGTCCAAAACTTCATGTTAATACAATAGAAAAGTAATCTTGAATTACACTGGAACTCAAAGGCCTGCCCACTCTCCCACAACACAGAATCCCTCGGACCTTACATGAACTCTCCCACAAAAGAAGTACTCTCATTCAAGCTGTCTTCTCGCTTCTCCACCTGCAGCAGGGTGGGCAGCCACTGCCCTCCTAGGAGAAGGACCCTAGAGTGCACACACAGGATGGAAAGTCCTCAGAGGACCGTGTGTTATAGATGCAGTTCCCAGCACAGGCCACTGTTAGGAGGTGGTGGCAATGCTGGGAGGCAGGACCTCGTGAAGGATGTCAGGTCACTGGCAATGCCCTTGACCTTCCTCTGGCATTCTTTGCCCCCAGGCCTCCAGGAAGTGAACAGCTTCACTTGCGCTCCAGTCAGAGGTTTAAAAGCACTGGATACAACCACCACGGACTGAAACTTCTGAACCCATGTGCCAAAATAACCCTCCCTCCACATGACCTGATCATCTCAGGTGTTTTGTTATAGTGATGGAAAGTGGGCTAACAGGGATGTTCTCCACTAGGAAAATGTGGGAGAAGGACAGCACTGACATGCTGGGGACTGTTTACATGGAGCTGGGACAATTAGGGTAACTGGCATTCCAGTGCAGCATCATTTTGTCACCTGATGGCCAAAGACAAGGCTCCACGGCATGGCCATCGTCACAGGAGGAGGCAGCACCTCTCCCCCAATGGGTGCTTACAGTGGTTCCTAAGTGCAGACAGTGGGTGAGACACTTAGATGATAAAAATAACAACACACAGAGTCACAGGGCCAACACAGAATCCCTAGGACCTTACGTTCAGGTACTTTGAATTCAACATGAAAAGAGTCTGAGCCACTTCCTGCTGTGACGCCCACTCTAAAGGTGAAGAGACTGAGTCCAGTGGTTTTGTAACACAGGTCCACCATCATCACTCAGTTGGAAAGTGGCAAAACTGGAATTTTTTTACCCAGATTTCAGAACCACTGTGCACTGCCTTTTTGGTGATAAACAAAATACATGTAATCTGTCTTGTATGGAGAGAAAAATATACATGAAAACACTTGCATAAATATGCTTCTACTCTGCCCTAGGGCTGCAGAAAAACATCCATGAGTTACCGAGACAGCTCACACGAGAGGCAGTCATAATTTGTATTGAAAGTTAAAGGCTGTCTCAACCCCCTCCAAAAGATGTGGTGTGTAATTCAAAGCCTAATGAGCAAATAAACATTTTTGTTGGATAATTCGAAAGAGGAAATTAAAGTTGGTTGAAAGAAGCAATGCACCCCATACCAAAAAAAAAAAAAAGTCTAGGTCTGAAATATAGATCAGTTTGATAAAGGAAAGCAGGAAAGAAACCAGTCTTAGTGAGCAAGGTATGATCTAAGCATATAGTAAATGCTTCAATTAAAAAAATTTTATAGTAAAACACAAATTCCCCTCATGCCACAAATTCCCCTCAAAATACTCTCCGTCATTTCAAGCATACTTATCCCATTGTTCTTGCCGCTTTCTGAAGCAGTTCTGGAAGTTGTCTTTCATAAGTGTCGTTGGTTGTAATGTCATGGCTGCTTTGATGTCCTGAATTGATTAAAGCATCACCTTCCACAGTCACTTGAATTTGTGAAAGAGTCAGAAGTTACAACGTAGCACAACACACTTCACTCTAGGGTGTAGATCTGCTGCAGATTCTTCCTCCTTGGCCATGGAAATGAGGTGGTCGGTGAGAATTCTTTCATGGAGAATGGCAAAAGCCTAAGAGGAACAAACAGAACTTTTTTTCCTATTGGTAGAAGCTTCTATTGGCCAAAGTATGTCCCACACTTAAGGCCAGCACTAACACCTTGAACCACTCAGCAGAGACTGCAAACTCATGAGACAAAGTGTGTGGATTCTAATGCAGAAAGAGGGTCAACACATGTGAGCAATGATTCAACTTCCCTGTGGCCCAAATTGTTCTGAATCCAAACATCGGCCACCACCATCCCTGTTCTGCTAGGTGTTAACAGGAACACAGTGCTGCTGCCCCGAAATGTGAAAGAGGGGTCCCTAGGTGGAGAATACGCAAGACTATGCAGGGGGTCTCTGAAATGAATAGGGCAGCCTCAGGGCCTCTAGAAGGAACTCAGCCCTGTCAATGCTTGACATCAGCCTGTTGCAGACTTCTTTGGATTTCTGACCTCCTGAACTTTAGCATAATAATTTTAATTCTTTTAAACTCTAAATTTTTTTGCAATTTGTTAAAGGCAAATTAAGAAATGAATATAAACAAGTAACAGTAGAGCATTTTTTTTAGGAGGCTTTCGTGGTTTGACTTGCCTTGCAATTGAAACTGGTATTTAACCCTTTTTCAAGTAATACGAGGCGGGAACAGTGCGAAATTGTGAATAACCATGAAAAGCAAAGTTTAATTTGCTCTCTTGAAGTGTAGTATTTCCTTTCTGGTCTGCCTAATCTTTTCAGAAAATTGGCAGTACTTAATGGCAATTCCCTGAAATCTCTAATTATTAACACCTACTCTCATTTTCTTCTACCTACTCGTATGTGTTTGCTAAATTAAACCAACATAGTCCTTCTATTTTACAACTCTTCTGGCTTTAAAAACTGGAGCTCAAGGATTGGTAATTCATTGCTGCTCAACCAAGTGGAAAATTTGTAGCATTGGAGGTAATATAATTCAGGAGGATACAGGATGTCAGGTCTTGTTGCCACTTAAATAAATCTCAACGAATTAAGATCTTTAACAAATTTTCAACAATACTGCATCTCAAATGTTCATAGAAATTCCTTCAGGTAACTACAGTGAAGTACCAAATGAATGAATAAAATGCCTTTATATTAAAAGAGGGTATTCTAGCCCAGTCCAGCATTTCAGCACAATCCATCGGGGAATGCCGGGCCAGCCTCGCATGACACTGAGGTACTGAGGCCAGCCCAGCCCAAAGTCCCAGAGCTGCTCATCAGGGAGTGGCCAGTGTAGCTGCAGGGCATTAGAGAACTTGAGCTCTGCCCATCAGAGCACAAGGCACGAGCTCCATTGTTCAGGGGTGCAGCCACCCAGCAGGTCCTAGAGGTTGCAAACCTTGACCAACCAGGAGCAAGGCCCAGGCACTATACGCCTGGGACTCACCCAGGCTTGCCCTGTGCCTCAGAGGCTCTGAGCTCCTCGCAGTCAGATGCAAGGTCCGGGTGGTGCCACACTCCGGGATGCACTCCACCTAGCCGCCTGGGTCCCAGAGGTTCCGAACTCCACTCAGTCAGGCTCAAGGTCCAGTGAAATACTCCAGGGCTACACCTCTGCTAGCCACCTGGGTTGCAGGGGTTCTGAACACTACACAGAGAGGCTCTAGACCCTGGCAATAAGCTCCAGGGGTGTGGCCCTGCTAGCTACAGGGAGGATACAAACTTTGTCCAACCCAGTGTCCCAGAGTAACCCTACAAAGTACATCAGGGGAACATGTGGCCAGCCTGACAGATCACAGAACACAAGGGTCCAGCGCCATAATCTGGGGGTGTAAGCTGGCTAGCCACGGGGATATTGGAGGATTGAAGCTCTACCCAGCACAGTGTTCCAGTACAATCCATTGGGAGGCTGCCTGCTCAGCCACACAGGTCCCAGAAGAAAATGATAAAATGAAAGACCAAGTGTCAGTCTCAATCCCCCAGCCCACTGAGAACAAACCCAAGAGACACTGAAATGGGAGACAGTGGGAGTCACACAACTGAACTTTCTGAAATGATAGCAAATGAAGTAAAGAAACAACTCCATGAAGCTACAGAGAAACTCAAATCAGAAATAATCTCTCAGCTAAAAAATGAAATGGCAATCATTATGAAAGAAATGCTGTGTGTACCTAAAGAAGAACAAGATTAAAAAAAAGAGGAACATAAGAAAATGTTGGAAACTTTGAATGAACAATTTAAGACACAAACAGAATGTGTGAAACAGATTCAAAGGGAAATTCAGGAAATAAAATATTCCATGGAAAGTTGGCAAAAACACTTGAATGAAGCTGAAGACAGAGTCTCAGACCTCGAAGGCAGCATGGAAGCTTATGATCATGAAAGAAAAGATCTCTTAAAAATAACAAGGAACCAAGAAACAACAATTCAACAGCTGCAAGACGATGCCAAGAGAAATAACATAAGATTAATAGGCATCAATGAAAAAGCAGGGGTCAATACTAATGACCTGTGAATACTATTTGCAGAAATAATAGCAGAAAATTTTCCAACATCATAAGAGAATGTGACATACAGGTAACTGAGGCATACAGAACCCCAATTAACCATAACCAAAGTAAATCTTCACCCAGACATATAATAATTAGGGTATAAGAAATACAGCACAAGAACAAAATACTAAAACCTGTCACAGAAAAGAAATAGGGCACATATGAAGGAAAGCCTATCAGAATCATGGCAGACTTCTCAACACAAATCTTTAAGTCAAGAAGAGCATGGAGGGAAGTATTTCAAATCCTTAAAGAAAACAACGTTCAACCCAGATTGATGTATCCTGCAAAATTATCTTTAAAAATTGATGGAGAAATAAGATACTTCCATGACAAAGAACAACTGAAGAAATTTATGGCCACCAAACCGACACTACAAAGACTACTGAAAGACACTCTAGAAGGAGACAAAGATAGTTACAATCTAAAGAACAACAACAAAAGGAAATGACTAAGCAGGGCAAATAATTAAACAGAAAATGTAGAAAACCAACAACAGAAAGATATCTGACAGGGATGAGTCAGTACATATCAGTTATATCAATCAATGTAAATGGTCTCAACTCACCAATAAAGAGAAACAGACTGGCAGAGTGCATTAAGAAACAAAATCCAACAATACGCTGTGTACAAGAAACACATTTCACTCAAAAGGAAATTACTCACAGACTAAAAATCAAAGGCTGGAAAACAATACTCCATGCAACAGGAACCCAGAAAAAAGCAGGGGTAGCTATTATGTTTGCAGACAATGCAAACTTCAAACCAAAAATGATCAAAAGAGATATAGAAGGTCACTACATACTTGTTAGGGAAAAACTTCAAGAGGAAGAAATTACAATCATAAATATATATGCACCGAATATGGGAGCACCCAACTATGTAAGACAATTCTTAATAGACATGAAAAATCAAATAAACAATCATACAGTTCATCTTGGTTATTTTTTACTCATTACCGAGACAAAATACCTGATGCCCAAAATTTGGGAAGGAAAGATTTATTTCTTACAGTTTCTCAGGAGTTTCAGTCCACACTTAGTTGGCCCCAAGGCAGCATGGCGTGGCAGGGCTGCCTTCCATGGTGGCTGCAACCACAAGGTGTGCTGGCCAGAGACAAAGGAAGCGAGCAAGAGGAACACTGGCCTCATTTACACTGTATGTTGGCTCCAACCATGGGCGGGTGCAGCACTCACATTGCCAGTCATGGCACTAGACAACAAACTGAACACAAGCAAGCACCAGACTTAGCCCCATCAAAAGTATACGAGGACTTGGGGAGACATAGCATACCCAATACACAGTTATAACAGGTAACCTTAACACCCCACTGTCACAGAAAGACAGATCAACCAAACAAAAAATCAACAAAGAAATAACAGAACTGAATTAAACTTATGAACAAACAGACCTAGCAGATATGTATCAAGTGTTCCACGCCTCAACATCATAACACACATTCTTCTCAGCAGCACATGGGTCATTCTCTAAAATGGATCGTATACTGGTCCACAAAATATGCTTTAGTAAATGCAAAGGAACTGAAATAATTCCATGCGTGTTATCTGACCACAGCGCAGTAAAATTAAAAATGAATGAAAAAAAACCCACAAGAATCCCATTAACACATGGAAATTAAATCATATTGTCCTAAACAATAAATGGGCCACAAAAGAAATTAAAGAAGAAATTTAACAATATCTACAATTGAATGAAAATGCAAATACAAATTACCGGAACCTGTGGGACACAATGAAAGCAGTCCTCTGAGAGAAATTTATAGCACTAAACTCCCACATCAGAAAAATAGGAAGAACACACATAAACAACCTAATGATGCACCTCAAACTTCTAGAAAAAGAAGAGAAAGTCAAGCCCAAGGCCCAAAGAAGGGAGGAAATTATCAAGATTAGAGCAGAAATTAACACAATTGAAACTAAGAAAACAATACAAAGAATTAATGAATTAAAGAGTTGGTTCTTTGAAAAAATAAATAAAATTGACAAACCCCTAGCCAACCTTATCAAAAAGAGGAAAGAAAAAACTCAGATTCATGCAATAAGAAATGAAAAAGGTGAAATCACTACAGACCCTGTGGAAATACAGAAGATCATCAACACCTACTTCAAAGACTTTACTCACATAGATTCAATAACACAGAAGAAATGGACAGATTGCTAGAAACCTATGAATTACCAAAGCTGAATCAAGAAGATGTAAAACTGCTGAATAAATCAATGTGAACTAATGAAATTGAAAATGTAATTAGAACCCTACCAACAAAGAAAAGCTCAGGTCCTGATGGTTTCACCGCTGAATTCTACAAGAAATTCAGGGAAGACTTAATGCCAACACTCCTCAAACTCTTCAATGAAATTGAAAGGGAAGTAAGTCTCCCTAACTCATTCCTGGAAACAAGTATTACCCTAATACCAAAACCAGAGAAAGACCCAACCAAAAAAGAAAATTACAGGCTGATCTCCCTAATGGACATAGATGCAAAACTCCTCAACAAAATACTGGCAAATAGAATACAGAAAGTTATCAGGAAGATTATACACCATGATCAAGTGGGATTCATCCCAGGAATGCAGGGATGGTTCAACATATGCAAAGCAATAATTGTAATACACCATATCAACAGGGCCAAGGACAAGAACCACATGATCATTTCAATACATGCAGAAAAAGCTTTCGACAAAATCCAACACCCACTCATGATAAAAACTCTACAGAAAATAGGAATAGACAGTCTCTACCTCAACCTGATAAAACTCATATGTCATAAACCAACAGCCAGCATGTTACTAAATGGAGAAAAACTAAAAACTTTCAACCTAAAATCAGAAACAAGACAAGGATGTCCATTATCACCACTCCTATTCAATATAGCTTTGGAAATATTAGGCAGAGCAATTAGACAAGAGAAAGAAATAATGGGAATAAGGATAGGAAAGGAAGAAGTGAAATTATCATTATTTGCAGATGATATGATACTCTACATAGAAGACCCCCAAAAATCCATTGAAAGACTTCTAGATGTAATAACCAAATTCAGTAATGTTGCTGGATACAAGGTGAACACTCAAAAATCAATAGCACTCCTGTACACAAACAACAAAGTCACTGACAGAGAAATAAGAGAAGCCACACACATCCAAAAAAATGAAATACTTAGGAATCAATCTAACAAAGAAAGTAAAAGTTCTATACAGTGAAAATTACATTACTCTGAAAAGGAAATCAAAGAGGATTTCAGAAAATGGAAAGATATTCCCTATTCATGGATAGAAAGAACAAACATCATGAAAATGACCATTCTCTCAAAATTATTATACAGATTTAGTGCAATTCTAATCAAAATACCACTTGCCTACCTTACAAAGCTAGAGAAAGCATTCCTGAAATTCATCTGGAACCAGAAGAGACCTAGAATAGCAAAGGCAATTCTGGGCAACAAAGGTAAGGCAGGGGCACCACCATCCCCAACTTGAAACTATACTACAAAGTTACTATGATAAAATCAGCATGGCACTGGAATCAAAACAGACCTGAAGATCAATGGAACAGAG